>JAQFXU010000982.1:0-36453 GCA_034693705.1 Spatulosminthurus flaviceps
TACCATGGTGGTCCTGGTCAGTCTGCTTTCACTGATTGACTCCTCCAGCTTTTTAAGAATCGCCTCCGAGTCCATTTTGGCTTGTTCGCTTCCTCACTAGATATATATCAAACTGGGTGATAACATGATGATGACATTGCACCTGTTACGTGGTTACATTAAATGGTTCAGACTGTAACACATACTTATAAATTGCGTTAACTTATGCTAATAATTTCATCACTTCTAGTTTGTCGGGATTAATGGAGCGGAATGAAGATAAAGGACTGCGGAAATAACACCGGCGAGATTGGCGGGTGACTTCGATTTCAATAGCCTTACACATTCACAATACGTATACATATTACTATTTATTTATATACCTATTATTATTGTATTGGTTCTGTTGCAGCATTCAGTGGGTTTCGCAAAAACTTGAAAATTGATTTGTAATCTTATGTACATTAGGAGGGGTTATCTCAGTTACAGGAGGTCATTTTTCCAGACGACTTGTATCCGGAGAGCTTTTGTCGAAGGTATTGTTCCAAACACTGACCAGACTGTAATAACCTAACTGGTTTTAATATTTACTTTGAACCATGCGACTTAAGCCATGCAAAGTAGTTCAATGCTAAATAAGACATGCAAAACCTAGTTTATGAAGGCAAAACCCAGTACGAGAAAACTATGAACGGGAAAATAATTTTATGCAGAGGAAGAGAGTGGCAATAACATGATGCAAGATAAGATACAAGACACCAGGAACAAATAGTATTTCTTCACCATTCACAATGAGGCCTTTCTCTTTTCAGACTTCCTCTTTCCACCAAACAAACAAAGAGTTAACAAATGTGATAAATTCTATCTGGGTGTACAGGTTGAATTTGCAATATTTGCATGATACTTCATTTGCAAAAACCTTGTGTATAGTAACATTGATAATTGACAGCATTTAAGTTCTGTAGAAGGAAGTGTACCCGATGTTAATTATTCTTACACATTTCCCTATTGAAGATATAAATGAGACTTTATACGTATAAAATTTCTCGGGTGTACTGAGTACTGGCAGTACCCAAAGAATTACAACCCTCGAGGAAGTAGAGCGAAGCAGGTTCATAAAGTCTCATCGGAGAGGTTGACTTGACAAGAGTTGATTGCAATCTTTTGGTAAATAAGATCTAATTTTCAAGAGCATAAATTCCTACTAAATACTTGGAACGGGGCTTTGAGACAAGCATCCATTTGTGTTTGAGAGTTGCCAAAACAATTTGGAGCCATACCACCCAGCAGTTCATAATGGGAAATGCGAAATAGGCGTGCACACTGTAGCTTTCTTTTCCATAGTGTTCACTGTGTGTAAAACGCAACTTTTACAGGAGAAACTTCAAAAGACTTTAGACATCAACTTCCATGGCCTTAGTTCAGTAAACAGATATAACAGATACACACGCACCCAGGCATCTGACTTGGGGGGCCCGGCGTATATTATTTGTTATGACTGAAGGTATCACACTTTACCCTTCTTGGTAAATACACACTCTCAAGTTGTTTGAATTTAAACTTTACAACCAGATTCAATCTAGCAACTTTCTCAGGGTTTTCAAATTGGAACGTAACATTGAAAGGGAATTTCTTATGTGCTGTCTTTATTTGCAGACCAATTAACTATATGTACACTGGTAACGATAAACTTTAGGGAACTAATTGTTACAGCTGTTGCAGTCTTCTCAACCTCATAGCCATCAAGTTTACATCGTCCATATATTGTCAACCGCAACATCCCGTTAACATTACCATTACAATCAGATGGCTGATACACATACACGTTTTCTGAGGTGTGAATAGCTGTGGAGAAAGGTTTACATAATCGAAAATCCCTTGGCAGGATTCCTATCATTCTAAGGAAGGACGAAGTATACAATACATAATTATCAGATACACTAACCGTGAAATAAGAGTAAAAGTTATTATGAATCTACAGTTGTGCAATAAAAGTATAAGGACAATCCTCCGCGTTGCAATTCTATTAGTTTGTGTTCTAGTTGTTTTCTACCGAATGTGGTGGGCTTATCAGGGTAGATCGAATTTATGCCATTCCATGGCCGAGGCCAGGTACGTCACCATTGGACTCAGCTAACATGCACTTGAGGTTAAACTTTCTTTTTCACCGCCAGCTCCTCAACATTAATGTTCAAATGACATAATATGCTCGCCATCCTTTACTCTCTTAGGACTTTTTACAGGGAATTTGGGAGTCTATGTCTATGATTACGCACAGTCAACCCTAAGAACATACAAACCAGTTAATTAATAGTTATGCTTACAATTAGTCCCTGGCTAAACTTAGCATGGAGCAGGTCGCTTAGACTCTCGATTTTTCTTTTCTCAGGACACTGGCACTGTTCCCTCAATCTCAAATCTCAATAGGCACATGCATAATATGTGATTGGTGAGATCACCATTCTGCAAGAAATGTGAGTAGCAAACAAATGAAAGGACGCGAGCCCGTTCAAGTACAAAGCACTGACATTTCCTCGCTGTTAGTCGCGGACGAACATGTATGCGTGTCGAGATGGTGTCGCGGAGCCCCTGTTCGACCCAACTGTGCCTTTCTACCGGAACGCTGTTGCCCTCGGATATCGCACATTAATCGATTTTCCCTCTTGGGGTCCAGTTCATTTTTTACTAAAACCGAATTGCGCCCCCAAAGGTGGGGAAAATAATTTTTTCAAGCGTGATAACAACTATATACATCGTTTTGCAAAATTTCAACCCCCTATCTTTACAGTAAGGGCTACAAACAGGCTTTTGGTAGGTACCCAATGGAATTAAATTGAAGACACTCTTTACTTGAAGATCTGGTGTTAAAAATATTATGAGCATGATAAAAATTGGAAAAAGTACAAAAAATTGCATATGCATTGTGGGGATTTAGTAAAGTATAAGTAGTAAGAAAATTATTATATTTCTTATTCGAGTCAGAAACATGAAACTTTGTAAAATTTATTATTATTTTAAAAAGGTTTTTCTGTAAAAGTTTTGTTCTTTTTAATAAAAATAAAAATTATTTCAATGTCATAATCTATCTTTTTTATTAATATCACTTTTTGTAAAACGAATATTGAAATTATTACATATTATTTTAAAACTCAGGATAGTGTTGCGTTGCTTTACATTTTGTACATGTAACCGGCCGAATCCATGATCATCACCATGAGGTTTTTTGTAAAGATAATGAGTTATACGCTATTATTGCCTTGTTGCTAGACAGTCATCACTCTTAAAACAGCTCCAGCAATGTTAAAGTAAGTTTTGTTCAATAAGTTCAATCAATGCATCGGTGAGTCGCTCTTGCGTAGTTTCATGACTTAGTACCAAATCAATGGAAGCAATAACTTGTAAAACAGCCAACACTTGACTTTGCCTGTACTGGTCGCAGAGATGAGCCAGATCAAAATTCAAATGCGTATCACATTTCATTGCCGTTTGCTGGAGATAAATGCAAGATTTCTGTGATACTACCCGAAGGTAGAAGCTTCAACTTATGTAAAGAATGCAACTAATTATTAACAATATAACTTACACGGAAGATGCGGTAGTAGAATTCAAGGAGACCTTCTGTATAATTTTTACGAACGGAGGAGTCCAGAGAGGTGAATAGAAATAAAGCAATATCATGAGTTGGTCTACCTATTGAGAACATTTGCCAATCCAGAATTCGACACTCTAAAGCCCCAGTGTCATCTTTCCGAAGATCCTCGAGCACTGAATCATTAACCTATTTGAAAAATAAGTCTCACATTTATATTAACAACAAATACCAGGATATTAATTGTAAATGTATCTATAATATATGTACTTAATAAATATATATATATATATATCTCGAGGACGCACCACGTTGTCAAAATAATTGAGCGGGGGCTCCGTACCGTCTGACTCTTGCTTGCGAAAAAATATGTTATCGCACCAGAAGTCCATATGAACAAGACACGTGGGTGAAGGATCAGGTGAAGGGATGAGAAGTTTGTACAAACAGTTTCGAATGCCACGATTTCTGAAGGCTGTCAAACGCTCCAGGATTTTTGCTGCTTTCATATCTCGATTCGATTCTATCAGCTCCCTCAGATATTTCTCCAGCCGAGGAAGTCCATCTTCCAACAACGCCTGCGATTTTTTCAACGTAGTTTTAAATTTTTCATTCAAACAAGATTTTTAAAAAGAAACTTTTAGTGTTTATTCAATCTAATCAGACCTCATACAGCATGGCTGCATATTCCGCCCTGTAGTGAAAACTCCAAGATTTGCTCAATGATTGCCCAGAGATGGTTTGAATGGACCACGTGGCTGCATGAATTTTAGCTATTTCTTTTAAGGCAGTTTTAACCTCCGTCAGAGTTAAGGGCTGAGAGTAGTGTCGTTTTCCAAACCCTTGAGGACGAAGATCCTCCAATATGATGATGGACTCAGCTTTCGTCAAATTCTCTAGTACGCCCGAAACAACTTTTTCTTCTAAAGGTCGATCAAAATGAGCGTGGTAGCATTGTGCAAAACTGAGGGGGAGATCGATATGCCCACGTTCTAGACATTCCTACTCACAACACACCATAAGAGATACACATTGAATTTTTCACGAAATAAAATAAGGCTAATGACCCTGAGGCAAGGGATAAGTAAAGCCGAGTGACTTTGCCATAACTGCGACAAAATGTCTATACTTACCTTTATATCTGGCACGGTTATTGTGTAGAACGAAATTTCCCGATGATCAGCACTGGCTAAAGACGCGAGTTGTCGGTCTTCAGAATTTGAGGATGGGATCTTTACAATAAAAAAACTAACCTTCTCCTCTTCCAGGTTGGTTGCAATAACCTGCATTTACAAGATTTTAAGTCTTAAATATTACGCTATCTAGCAGGCTGGGGCAAAAGTCGCCATATGTGTTTGAAAACGTTACAGGCTACTTTTGGCCCAGGGTACCTATTAATTAGCTACATGCTACATCAGCAATAGGTTGCCTCATCATCATCATCATGCGCCTCATAAGACATTAATGGTTGAATCTCTTAAAATTGCTTACCTTGTATCGAACTTTCAAACACAAAATATCACTCAAAACAGCTTGCAGATCCTCAAACGCGGGCTCGAGACGATCGATTTCAAAATCCAAAACAATAGCAGTATGTCCCACGGTGTCCAGGTTCGTGGGGAAGTGTGACCTTTTGTTGATCTCACAATGTGGACTTGAAAACTTCAAGTAATGAGTGAGAAACTCTTCAATCAAAGTGACATTGGGAGATTTCATCTTGGCATTCGTTATATTCGCACTGTTCATAGCGATCGGTTCTGTAGACGTATCTTCTTCGTAGAGTGGGTCGGTGGAATCATCTGAGTTAAGCGTCGTCGAGCTGAATTTGCTACTCATTATGAGTCATCACTGCCTAACAGCAGCAAGTAAACTCAAGGGTGAAAACTAGTATAATTAGCTAATTACTATATTCACTAGGTATTTCCATCATCCATTATTTTGTATCAATAATAATGTGGATCGTAAAAGGTAACCCAACAACAGTTAGCGGTTAGCGTAGTGTAATGGCAACGTTGCCATTAAATTCCCAGGGAAATAAAATTCACTGCTTCAGTATTCAGCTTCAGCTCCTATCAGTCGAACCGTCCAATTAATTGTCTGCAGCGGTGTGGCCGTGTTCGTGGTTCCTGGCAATCCTGGTTCTGTCTGAGTCTTCATCGGCTATAGTTCGGCTTTCAGCTTCTCCCTCTAAAGGCGTTACGATTACGATATTTTTACGATTACTATAAACGAGCTAAGATTCTTAGCGTAAATGGAAATGGAAATGCTAAGAAGCATAAATTGTACATACATAACTATATATTGCAATTTACAGCTTATAACGTAAGTACCTACTACTAATACTAATGCAGTCATAGTCCGTATAGTCAGTTCAGTTCAGTCAGTAGAATTATAGCACGCATGCCACGCATCCTTTATTATTGAAATTAAATCGATAATCTCAATTTATTATTGCTACGATGCATGTAAACAATCAAACAAATTAAGGAAAAAATTCAGCACGTATTTACATCAAAATAAGAATATGGCGACTAGACAATATAATATCCAACCGCAAACGTACCTGGAAATAAAAATAATGTAAAGCTTGATGAAAACATCACTGTGTAATTTGTGATTATAGTTTAATCAACACTCATCACCTTGCAATTAAACATTATTTTATATTTCATCACTCAGTCAGTTGAATTTTGGGGGTAGACGAACTTTTCTCATCGAAAGGTTGTTTCCGTCGGATATGTCTAGTTTTTAGCGCCCCAACATCTGATTGTGAGATAATGTTAATTTTAAACAGTGGCGTTGGAAATCCATTCCACCACTAAAAGTCACAGCTTCCTAAATTCCTAAATGGATAATGTAATGGAGAATCCTATTCTACTATTTCTGGGGGAAATTTCGACCTCCCACGTAAGTACAGTAGATTCCCTCTATAGTGGTTTCCCCTAAGATGGCATTTCCTCTACAGTGGCAGACTAAAATCCTCCCCACAGATTCCCCATGCTTAAGGTATACGCTATAGTGGCAGGGATTTTTGAAAAATCTCCGTATAGTGGCAGAATTTTGTAAAATTTTGGGTTTTTAAGGTCATTTTCCCTCCTTTTGAACAAAAATTGCACATTTTTAGTCAAGAAACGAAAAGATATTACGTTGTACGAATTCAAAATTAAGTTTTGACAAAAAATCAATGGAATTTCTTCTAATTTTGAGATTATGCCTTCAGAATTAGCATGACCTTAAATCTTAGTAAGGGAAAAGGCATGAAACGCTCTAGTGGCATCTCTCTATAGTGGCAGAATTTCTGGGATCCCTTGGATGCCACTTTATAGGAAATATACTATAGTTAATGGAAATTTTTTCAGCTCTCCTCGACAGTCCTCTATCTCCTTTACAGGTTTAAGAGTTAAAAATGTGGTGTACGCAATGCTTTGCTAAGACAACCGCGCACCGATCTTGTAATTCAGTAGTGGAATGGATGGATTTCCAACTTCCAACCCTTTTTTATATGCTTTACAAACAGAAATAGAAATAGGAAAAATTATTGCCTTGGCTGTCTAATCCTTGGTCCTCGTTCATGCTATATCATTACGGGGAATTTTGCAGCCAGTGGTTTCACCCATTTTTCGCCCAATCAAATAACTCTGCTTTAAAGCTCAACTACAGCTTGTATATATATGAGTTACCCTTCTTCTATTCCATATTATTACTTAAGAAGTTATAAGTACTATAAACAATTCTGGAAAACAATTTGGGAAGAACGAGAAAAGAAAGAAGTACAAACAAATGCAACGAACCAAAAGCAAAGGATATTTATTTTTTAATTTGAATCTTCACTCCTGAGAATATAAAAACGAAAATTTATTTCACTAAACTTTTGCATTTGTATAGACTAGTCCCAAATTAACGCAACGTGACGGCTGTAAAAATTAACGTGACTAAATTAGTCCCAAATTAACGTGACGGCTGTAAAAATTCAGATGTATTTAATATTTTCCCGCATCGACTCCAGGCTTCCGGTCTTTAAAATACATCTATGGGCTCGGGAGTTATTCAAAAATATTTTATTATGGTAGGAACAATTAATGATAATAAATACGATGATAAGAAATGAAATAATTATGATATTCCAGTTTAGAAAGGGGTCACCTGGAGGATTTAAATGATAAATCATGTGACTTTCCTCGTTTTCTGTTTTTACTTTACATGAGGTCATCACAAGTCGTACTGAGATACTAACATTCTTCAAGCTATGAATTGGTCCGCAGCTATATGCATACTGACTGGCGTATTGTGCGAGATTAAAATATAGAATGAGCTTTGAGTGGTCTTGCAAGAATAAACCAATGCGTGGATTATGGAAGATAAAAATAAATAATGAGACAAAGTTTAATAAATTAATAATGAATTATTATTGTTTACATTTTCACAAATATAATGTAAAACACTTATCAACAATATTTTTTGCATTGTACACAGAAATAACGCTAGAGTCAGATTTCTACAATAAATAATAATATCCTAGAAATATTAAGTAGTATAACAACAATAAATTGAGCTAACGTTTTGTTTCAAGCGAGATATAAGACAGATATACCCAGGCCGTTGAACCATAGTAAACACCCAAATAAATAACAAAATAATAGGAATAAAATAGGAAGGACAGGATGTTTTCGTGCGTGGAATACTGCAAATAAATAATACCTTAATTCTCAGAGGTTTTTACTTAATAACACTTCAGAATAAAAATAAATATTACATTTTGGGAGAGATGCGACTTAAACTATCTGTACAAAATCCAACAGGCAAATAATACAAATAAATATGTACAAAATCTGATGCCAAACGCTCAGACTTCTTTGTCCTTCTGCATTCTCCTACAAACCATTCACGTTATGTAACCCGACAATATCATAGTATAACTAACCCTGCTGTTTCATTCAGATGACCCATATACATACTTTTTTTGGTTAGAGTTCTCTCTTCCTTTTTTTAACACGGTTAAAACGTTTTCTTCCAGGGTTGGTTAAGTTGAGAAAATTCACATTGTCATTTGTCAATGGTCCACATCGCAATTACCTTTTAAATATTGAATACCTGAGCTTGGCACTTACTTAACACTATCCGATCCACAGCAAAAATTATAAGTACATTCCGTACTTTATGTAGAGTAACGTAATGACCAACTATTTAATTTTTGCATCATGAAGTCTCCTCGTAAATTGCACAAATGAAATGTTTTTCATACAAAAGTACAAACATTTTGGGAAACAACTTTTAAATGCAAACCACTTAATTTACCTCTCAAATGTTACTAACACGCAATAAATTATTATTATTTATTACATTCTATATCTAAACTATACACTATCAACTCGCAAAATAGTTTTTTTGGATTTAATGCTTGTATTCATGCATTAGCAATTAATGTTGTTTTTACTTACAATACGTCCCTGGACTCTTAGATTAAGCAGAAAGTCTGGATTTTAGCACATATATCATATGGTTACACATAAATAGTTAGTGATAAATTGAGGCAAGATGATATCGTAAAGTTTTCTACCATGTAAAATTTACTGTCAGTTATAACTTGCATCAAAAATTGGGAAAAAACGAGAGAAACTGGAACTGGAAATGGAAGGATTATTTCATCTGAAAGGAGGGTATAATAGCACACATATTTTGCATTGATACGCATACGTAAGTTGAAGAATCACTGACTAGATCGATTTTACACGGATTTGTAAAAGAATTGCTACCTAAAATTGTATATATTCACGAATAAAATACAAATTCCTGAAAATATTGAATTGATATTGTAATAATAATATGTAATTGATTGAGCTTTCTGCGGCTGAGGCTTTCAGCTCACTCAGGTTGCGTCTCGAAATCAAATTCACTGCATTCATTCAGAGAAAGTTGAGTTAATAAAACTGAACATGAGCTAACTATAAGATACATCTATGTGCCCCACTCCGACATTCAGACCTGGCACATCATCTGTCGGGGAGAGGGAACAAATAACTTAGGAACGGGTAGAAAAATGTCAACAGTGTTTAACAGAGTGTCTCCTCTTCAGATAAAGGGGCACGGACTACATCTCGGTAATAAAATGGTACACTTCGTCTATATAAATGTTTAGATATTGAAACGTCCAATATATTAAATGGTTAAACAGTAAAAATATTTTGAACAAAACATATTCGTCCATTTTAAAAAAAAGTTAAGTACATCGAAATCCGAAATAGCTTAAATTAATTGAATGGAACTGAGGATTTAATGTAGAGGAATAGTAATTAATCAACCGCATCTGCAAGACGAATAAATACGATTCCAAATAACTTTTTTGAGTGGACTGATATGGTAATAATTATTGATCATTACTGAATAAATAACAACACTTTATACCTAAATGACAGTGACCCAGGTGTTACAAAACAAAATACTAGTACATCGCTAGGGTGGTTGTACCTCACTAGTAATACGAAGTCATGTAAGATTTTAAATGCCTGACATTACGGGACACGGGACAGAGAAATTGTTGCAAGATACCTCCAAATAAATTGGTTGCTGGGAAGTTAAATTCTATTTCGTTTCAACACTGTTTAATTTTATTAAATAGTTTTATTTATAAAAGTATAGTTATGGGAACATTTTCTGCAAATGGAACTTACTTCCCATAAAAAAGATTCCTCCTCTCAATCAGAAGATATAATAATAAGCCCAAATTTTTCCAATACCCAGTTCCCCTTACTTTAAGAGAAATGGAATGTTTTCAACAAAGGGTACTTGTTACAACGCAATAAAATTACGTATATTTTAAAGGGTCTTCCGTCCTAACGATTTTTGGGAAGATGTATACAAAAATCAAACTCGCCTGTTTTAATTAAGTGCCCAAATATCATGATGCGTTTTGAAGGGCATGTACCCGTAAACATCATTTTTGTGCTCTGACTAAATCGGTCTTGCATAAAAAATTCGAAATGATAGTTTTTGGAATAATTCGAAAGAAATTACGATTTTTACAATTTTTTTAAACACTGAATTTTTAATTATTACTTGTTCTTATTCAGCAATAACTTTGTCGATATTATAACACATAATATAATATGTAATACACAATCCTTGCCCTTGCCTTTACTTAATAGAAACCATATAACTGAAACAATGTGTTGATAAATAAATACCCTCGACGCATCTTCGTAATATGGATTTGTTTTAGATCAACTTGTTACTTTTAGTAGACAGAATATTGAAATGGCTTCATTTTTAATAGAACACAACAGGTCGTTGCTTTACATTTCATGTGCATAATAGCTGATTCCTGCCATCATATCACCAATATCACCATCACTTGCTCTTTAATAAATAAGATTTTTCCTTAGCAACCATTTTTTTGGAGGTACTTTTTGTAACCTAACACTGTAGATAAATTCCACAGGCATGTAATACGCATGTTGGATTAATAAAAACGACTACGTACATACGGAAATAAAGGAGATGAAAAATATGAGGTAAAGTCTTAATACGTCAGTCAAAAAATATAAACTATGATATAATGTCCTAATGTAAATCCCTTTTAAATAATGTTCTCACACCCACTCGGAAATAGTCCCACATCTTATTGACGGCGTACTGCTTGAAGCAATAGAGTCCCTGCATGGGATCGTTTGCTCTCGAGAAAGCATAGGCAACTCTGTTACCAAAATCAAATACTGGGTTGCCAGTTTCAGGTAAATTCGGCGAGCCAAAGACAAGGTCCGTGATACCAGTGCCGGGATCTGGATCATTGGTCAAATATGCTGTTGAGTCTTTGCTGGAGCTGGAAATAAAAAACGAATGAGTTGACAAATATTTACATAAGCACTAGTTTGTAATCCCTCCGACATATTCCCTCGGGAAACAATCCATGGATCCGACATGTTCCCTCGGGAAACAGTCCCTCCGAAAACGGAAATAATCCTTCGCATTTACAATTTAGTACTAAAATATACAGCAACACAGCTTTTAATGAAATGCAAATATAGTGGAATAGCAACGTGCCTATTGATTAGTAACCTCAACCTCGGAGGAAATACATCGGTTCTGAGATGAATTGTGTCGGAGGAATTGTATCCGTGCATGATTTATTTAGCTACAGTTGTTAGCTAGAGATTAGTATGAGAATATTAATTACCCAGGCCTGTCCCTCCTTTCAGATATGCTCAACTGACCAAACCCCGGGACGTCAGGAACGACGCCAAAGTAGGAGATGAAGAATGGTTTCGCAACTTCAGAGATCCGTGACACGACGTCCACATCACCTTTTTCATCATCATTAACTGAGCTTGAACTTGAAGTCGAGCTCGAGGTACCGGCCTTTTGTGGCTTCCCTGAATTCATACTGCTTTGAGGTCTCGGAGGTGGTTTTGATTCAAAACCGGATGAGAACTGATGCTTTAAGTAAGTCTGAACGATTTGAGAAAATAGTGATGCGATTCCACCGCTTCCACCAAGACCACCGGAACCTCCGGATGGGCCAGACTCTCCACTAGGACCACTTGAAGATAGAGATGGTGCACTCTGACTAGGTCTATTGCTTGATGAACTCACGGGTAAGTCATTGATTTCATTGGACTCAACCGGTTCTCGAACAGGTTTTCGAGATGGCCCAGATGGATTTATATTATTGATCATCGTTGAGCTTCCTGTCGGACCAGCTGTATCTTGTCCTTGGCCACCTTTTACTGGTGGTGGCGATCGTGGTGGAGTAAGGAAGCTCGTCACTAAATTACTGACCATTCCCTGTATCATTGGACTGGTTGCAACTTGAGAAACAAGCGGAAGTGCGTTTTGCATAATTAATGACACTTTGTCAACCTCTGAGCCTCCCATTGCCGTTTGAACCAAAGCACTGGCTAAATTCATGAGTTGACCTGTGGATGCATCCTTTCCTGTTTGTTTCTGTTTATGGTGGGGCTGATTGTTAGTTTTATCCGGTTGTCTTCTAGCCCTCGGTGGTTGAGATGATTTCCTCGACTCCCCTACACTTTCGGTTGTCCTCTCAATTACAGGGACATACTTTGATGGATATGACTGTGTTGGTGATTGGTGTTGTAAAGGCATAGGCTGTGGAACATGTTGCTGTGAGTAGCGTCTATCCATGGCCGGATGGAACGATGGAGGAGGACTTAAAGGGGATGCGGTCTCAATTCTAGCAATGGATGCAAGTTGTTCCAAATTAGTTCTTCCTTGGGTCTGGTTCCGTGTCAGCCGTCGTTGAGGTCGTTGCCTTCCACCAACGGAAGTGTAACTACGCGAAACGCTAACATTTGGTTCTGATCTTCGGACTCTTCTATTCCCTGGCAAACCAGGATGACCCGGGAATGCAGATTTGAAATTATCAGACATAGAGGTCATCGGTGTAATGTAATTATTCATGTGATTACTCATGGAGGGAGGTTGAGAGTTGGATTTAAACAATCTGGCAATTAAATTGGAAGTAGTTGCAACAAAGCCATCGCTAGCGATGTTGTAAAGTCCGTACTCAACGTAGCAATATCCAAGGTTAAATTCTCTGGACCACACGACATACTTATCCTGATAAGTTCCCACCCATCCGCCAACATCAATTCGTTCGAGCAAATCCGAAGCTGTGGAAGCTGGTAGGACATGAGCAACACCATCTGCTACTTCTCCAAACCCTAAGGATCTCATCAAGGCACCCACGAACTGGAAGGCTTCAGCAAGTACCGTGCTGTTCAATGGTTTCCGCTTATTCGGTATTTCATCTGTTTCCATATTGTCAAATACGTGTATCACTTCGGATGATGCGTTCCCAAATGGCCCCTCGGTCTCTGATGATGAATCACTAAATGTTGATGTTGTTGGTGAAACTTTTTCTGCAGAGGTAGTCGCGCCATCTTCCAACGGTTGTAAATCCTGCTCTTCAGATGACAAATCATCTTCAGGACGCTTTTTAATTATAAGTCTAGGTTGTCGACCGTTTCTTGCCGTACCCACTTCAGGTTGGGCTTCAGCAGTCTTCTCTCCACGGAAAGAAGGGCATCTATAAACGAATCCAAAACAAGTAATTTATATTAATTCAATCGAAATTGCTGTTTTACGCATTCCTTTTGATTTTGAGTCTTGTTCAAAAATAGTGACTATTGACTTATTAGTGAAAGGTAACAATAAATAAAGGAAGAAGGGGAGCCCATTATAAAATAACTTGTACTATAATTTTTCTTACTTTTTAGGCAAGTGTTTCAAGCAGCAAAGAGGCTCTTGTAAAGATACTCCGGCGTAGACCCATTGGGAATCACACCAGCGGTAGAATCCTCCTAACCACTTGGGTTGACTCAGTTTACCCACGGAATTCGTCTCTTCATCCGCATCATTTGCATCCTCGGTCTCGCTGTCGATTTCCCGTCTAGGTACGGGCCCTACAATGAACTTCCAGGCTTTTCTGTTCTCATCTAACTTTGCCATGGCATGATGGTCCTCTCCTAAAATGGTTCTGGGCAATGGAACTTTATGAGAGTCGTTGAAACGTTGGCAAGCCAATGTCCGAGTGGCTGCAAGAACTACCGTTTGAACCAATGGAGTACTTTCCTGACTCTCGGACATTGCTTGGATTAATTGTCTGCAAATCGTAGCACACGAAATCCTGTCATCCTTCAAACTACAGTTTGCTGTCACGGGATGTCCTGCAAGATTAATTATGTATATTATCTAATCATCTGGAACAAAACAAGGCATCAATCCACTCTGCGTATTGAACATACATATGGGGAGGCAAGGAAAAGTCAATGCTCTGCAGCGATGCTTTTTGGTGCCGAAGAAAAAACCTATTAACCTATCTCGTAGTCTCGGCATCCAACACACAAGAAGTCTCTACGACAGAGGCTCCCACATCTGTGCTCAAACTTTAAAAAACATCCAAGCGTATACTCAAGAAAATCCTAATACGAAGCAGGTAATAACAGCCTGACAAAAACTGCCTTTCCAAATGTAACGACACATATTTATGTAAATCCATCTAAAAGTATTTTTCATTCGTCCTTCGAAAGGAATAATGTTTGGGAAAACATTGGGAAAACACAAAATAGTTTTACAGGGACGCGAGGAAAATTTTAGACATCAGGATTATTGTTTGTTTCGAGTGTAGAGACCTGCATTGTTGCATTCCAGGCAGGACAGCGGCCTACCAACCAGCGGAGACCTAAAGAAGGAAGGGAAGTGACTGAACTCTCAAGGCCAAAAACACGTAAAATTGAGATGCAAGTACATGTCCAGAAATATCTTCCTATATAAGCGTTGCGTAAGTCCTTTCTCAATAAAAATTCATATGGACATGTGTGTACGCATCTCCTGTAATCCTCTCCCTTTCCCTACGGTTCATCAACCTTACAAGGCCAACAAAAGAAAAAAACAAGTCCCTTCAAGTTCCCCTTCGTTTGTAATCATTAAAACTCTCAACATCCCTTGAAGACGAATCCCGATAACCCAGACATTGAAATGTGGCACGTAACAAATTGTAACCACAGGATGTACATAAGTGCACCTCAAATATCACTAGCCTTGAACATCTAAGTACAACGAGAGGAATTGCTTCGGATCTACCGGAGCTCATTTTCATAACAACGTGCCCTTGGATGGCAACAATGGCTGGAATAGTTTCAAATCACGCGAGCACTTACATACATACCTGCAGGAGCTTTCAGTGTTAAATCTAGACCTCGAAAAAAAGACATGGGTAATTTAAATGTTTTTTGTTTCTCTCTAACTCTCAACCTCTCAAGGGTCCTTCTCAGAATTTTTTACTGACTTTTTGGCAGGAAGGTTTTTGGGACTGGAGTTTTATTGTGAGCATTAAGACATTCTAGGAAATTGGTAGCATCAAAGGATTTAAATGTCTACATTTTTATTATTACCTTTCAGTGGAAGGATTAAAGGGCTGAAATAAACTCAAATTATAGGTTAGTGGGTAAAAGTGTTGGTAAAAGGTAGGCACTGCTGCACTAAAAATATGATTTTATGAAAGGTTTTACTTTTATATTTGGCTCCACTGAGGATTGTTGTTGGTATTTGGTATGTAGGAAGATGGACTGATTCTATAGCTCTTAATCGATATGTGTCTTGAAATGCACCTGCTAAAATTAAATACAACATGTATCCTCATTTGGGGGTGAGGGTAGCAAGGCGAGAATATCTTGATAATAAAAGTACAACGGTTTGTCGATGTTCTGGTAAATCCATAGCTTCCCTTCTATATGAGCTTAACGTCATCTCTCACAACTTTGCTTTAGAATCCCAGCATGAGCTCTAGCTCTTATAATGAGGTTTAACTATACTTTTGAGGGTTTCCAATGAAATGCTAGTTAATCATACTACGGTGGTTGAGAATCCCACGAAGAAGGACTACCAAAGAAGAAAAATCACACGAGTTGGTTTCGAAGTCAAATAGAATATTATTAAGAAGTTTAAAGAGAGTGGTTCCGCCGTGTAGATTACACTTGCTATCATTTTAATTCATCGGAGAAGAAGAACAGTAACATTTGGAATAATGCGAAAACATGTCTTGTATGCGTTTGTTAGGTGATACATAATAGTATATGTTGGGATTATTAAAAATGTAGCTCTGTTGAATTACGAATCTAGTGTATAGCGGCTGCTTGTGCTTACAACTTAAATCGAGGGCTCTGACTTTTCTCGTGCTTCACATCTTGTGCAGAATGTGCTCACTGTGTACACTCAAGTGTACCTGTGTTGCTCCTTGCCTCTGTTTATATTTAAACTCAGCTCATAGCCATAAAGACGTGTTGCAAGGAATTTATAGATGCATATAGTGATCCTCTCATTGTTAGTGTGTTTCAGATTGATGGAATGATTAGGGAGAAAAAACTGAGAATAGGAAGAGTAGGACAACAAGGAAATAGAGGATGAGAAAAGAGCATATAGGCATTGCAGCATTCTATATACGTATACATAAACGCAACCTTCAATAATATACAGAGTATTTACTTGGTAAAAATTCTTACCCGAAAGAACAGGCTTTGCATCAGCCGAGAACTCAAGAGGAGGTGAACCGAGGAGGAAGACGCCACATTGACACGTATCGGAATCTGGTGATATTGAGGTTGAAGCCTGTCCTAAGGTTGGCTGATGGAGGAGGTTTAGCACAAACAGTTTTATTATTAAAGCTCCAAAGAGCCGTAGAGTTCCCATTTTCGAGTCCTCTTTATATGATATTTTCTGAAGATTCTTTCCAGTAATCTGTAAAGGCGGAAAATACAATGCTTAAAATTTACTTTACAGTAAAATCAAATGGAAAAAGGAGGTGGTGAATGAATGTTTTGGAGGGAGCAATGACTGTTGTTGATCGCAGGGTTTCGAAACGAAGACTGAGGAACGACAGGTAGGAAGACTAAGAAGGAGCTTAGCCCTTAGTTTTGACAAGCCACACATATTCCAGGACTTACACACCCAAGCGTACCCAAGAATAATTCACCCCTAGCCCTTCAGGTTACATATACTTTTTCATTTTTCCACCACCAATTCGTAAGCATATGGGTCCATTGAATTTCGTCTTTATTGCAAAGTGTTTGCTTTGAATATGAACTTTTTTCTAGGTTTCTCATACTCAAAATTTATACCTTTTAAAGGATCTATTGTTTATGCCAAACGACAAATTAACTGGCTTTATCCCCGTCATTTGTCGAACAAACTAGCGATCTGCGTATAAAAATAACACCCAAGTCATTTAGCTTGAGATTGCGTCTATCATGGCTTCCCAAAGCGATTGGTTATGCTTACATGTTTACATTCCCAACTACAGAATTATTGGACCGTAGCTATGCATGTAATTTCATTTAGCTTCAATAAGGTATCAATATTGCTCAGTACTCAGTACGTGTACTGGAGAAGTAAAAATGTTTATCTTGCAAACCCAACCCTTCACATAGGAGAGTTTTCCAAGTCTTAAAAATTACATTTAGGTAACTAGATCTGAGTGATAAAAGTGTGTGCAGTAAATATGAGCAAAGTTTGCCATACAAAGAAAAGAACTTTACAGAGTATGAAAGGTTTGGCGAAAATTAAAAAGTTAATGGAAACCTGCACATGTTGAGTAATTATCGCCATTAAAATACCCTTAAGTTTAAAACTTAAGTTAAATAACTTTGCTGGGCACACATTTAAGATAATAATTTGCATGAGTCACGATGAGTAAGAAACGGGTTAAAAAACCATTAAAAATCCAAGCTATGTAGAATCTCGTACATTTTTAAATGAGTACGCGAGGAGTAAAAACGTCAGGAGGATTAACATAGGAGGACGATCTGTAGGAATCCATTTGAAGGAAATCCACAGTTCGTCTCTAATTTCCAAGTTTATCACATTGCAACTGAAGAACAGATGCTGTACTAAAACTCTGCCACCACACTATTGCTTTGTTGTACCTCCCAGCCTAAATGGGTTTGTGGTGATTTTGAAACCTACCCATAACACCACCACACAGCGGACCATCACGTTTGTATGTATCAACATATTCATGCATATATGTATCGTGGTAATTTAAGGAAGTGATGATACGGAAATGGAGCCTTGCAAAAACTTTGGGTTCAGTACATTTTGCGACGAATCTTTCCCAAACTTACGGTTTCAAGCGGAATGTTGAGAACAGATTTCCACAAATTCCAACTCTCTGGTCAAATGCTCGTCTCCAACATTCCTGTAATTTTTCCACCTACAGATTGGAATGTTTAAGTACCTGAAATGGGCAATGATAGCGAAGCCAAAGTAATTTTTTCCGTCATTGCTCACTTTTACCAAATTCACAAGAATTTATGTGTGACTCCAATTGTCACTAAACTCTCTCGACTCTACAGGTAGTTTCCTCCACGGCTTTTATACATTTCCTATTGATGAAAAGTATTTTTAGGTTGATTGTACAGATACATTTTTGACATTAAATTGATGACAAGAAGAAGCCTCATATTGGAGCTTTTGCCAACAATATCTCTTTCATTGCCAGAAGTAAACACAAACCGGATAATTTATGCTCTCAAATGGAGCACGTATACACGTACCGTTCCAATCATATAGGTATGGACTCAAAGACAACAATACACTTCGCAGGCAGGTGAACTGTGGTGTGGATATAACTGATCCTCAAGAGGAACTGTATTTGCTCACATTTACCGTAAATACTTGGTGTCAGAGGTTAAGTATTTAGCAGTTCTAAGAATAGAAACTCAAACCTACTTTTTCAACCGGCTCTTTCAGCTCTCTTGTAACAACAATGAAGCGGCGACAACGGTATTAAGTAGACAACAAATTCTATCTCCGTCTCTTCAGACCGATATGATGTGACATACAGCAATGATTATTATTGTTCTTTAGATTTTAAAATATTGTGTCTCAATCAATGTTTTTGTTGAGTCTGAAGGTGTTCAGCAATGGAAATAACGTGACAGTTTTACTGATTGTTTTTAACGCATGAATAAAATTCATTCTTTCAACTAAGCCTGTATAGTTACTAATAAGTTGATTTGTATGATTGTATGTGAGGCTTTAATGTACCTAACCATATAAGTTTGGACAATCCATCACCTTGAAATGTTACGTATGCTAATTTTCCCTCAACATTTTAGATCAGTTCATTTTCATGCTCCTCAGGTTACCTCGATAAAACCACCCGTCCAGTTCAAATGGTTCTAAGTTCACTGGAATTTGGCGCCTACTAAATCTCAGTTGATGGATTGTCGCTTGTATCTAAGTATAATCTCAGCAACAGTAAAGCAGAAATTAACCTCTTGGTTTGTAACCAACACTCTTAAGAAGAAGTTTGTTATTTCTGTGTAATGCGTTGTCCGTGCACTCATCCTCTAAAATCTATTTTAAATTCGGTTGTATGTACACAGGAACCATAAACATACGTTCGCATCATAAAATAAGAGCAAATGATATTTGAGTGAAGTTTATTACAAACCACATAGATTATACTAGAATATCCTTATATGCAGTTACAGTTACCAACAAAGGTTGAAAACATGGTTTTTTCCTTACTAATAATATTTCAGTGAAATACCAAAGTTTTAGTTACGTGTGAGGTGGTTACTGAGATTTATCCATCCCTGAACATCACTCTACCTGTTGAGTACTTGGTAATAAAAAAAACCTTCGTACATGACTTCAATAATCATGAATCGTAAAATTGGCAAAAATTCATAAAAAGATTTTATAACCTCGTAAACTATCTATGCATTAATAGAACACATTCTTCTCGTTTTCTAACCCTTCTCTCTGATTGAAATGCTTAGAATTTCTATGCCTGCCTGCCTTATACTCCCCTAAATTCTCATTTTCTATTTTAAAAAAGAATTCTCTCAGCAACTTGATTCTGAATATTAAATTTTTGACAAGTTTTTGAATGTGGTCATTTCGAAGCGGAAAGTTTGAGAGTCTCAAATCTCAAATAATGTTTGATACACGGAGAAATTTGCTCTTGACTGAAGTTGAAAGGAGCTACATTCATGAGAACCCTTCATGCTTACATTGAAACTGCAAGGCTGATTGGGTTCTGCAATAACTTGAGAATACGTGAGTTGGGAATCTGAGGAATTCAATGAAAATACATTTTGTATCATGCTTTCATCATGATACTCAAACCATGACTGATTTTCAGAATAAGTATATCAATTTTGGACGATTTGCGTAGATTCTGTGTACTCATTTTAGCGTGCAGTGTCTCTATTATGTGCTCTATGTAGATTATTGTCACTAGAACCTGTGTAATCGGCTCCGTGACCGTTTCCAAATAAAAGTCAAGTGTTACGTTGCCAAATAAGACACTATAGGTTTTTCCTTTCGGTTTGTTCCTTTTATGAGAGGCTGAGAAACATGAAACATTTGTATGCGCTGCTGGTGACAAAGAGGTGAGATAATACTGTTATGGAACAAAACTTCGGATATGCAAGTACAAAGTTGTGTGTGACTGAATTGAATTTAAATGATTACAGCAGCAGCGTTTTGGGTGATCAGGCGGTGTAGTGAACATTTGAGGTAGTGTGTTTTGAGAACATCCTTATTTTGTCAGCGTCTTTACAACGAAAGAGATGTTAAGTAGCAACCCATAAATTAAGGTCTTGACGAGAAAGGAGACATGAATGAGGGGGAGTAACTAATAATTCAATTAATGTTTTAGCAAGTGTTTTAGCAAATAAACACTTAGCTCACGTCAAATTTCACGTCGTTTTTTTTACTGAGAACAGAAGAAGCATTTCTCTTTATTGCATTTCTGCAAGTAGGGAGTGCCGTTAGAAATATATACATATTTGATTTCAAGGCTCATTCGGCACAAAGTCATTTTACAGAGTTCATCTGTAAACATTTTCTCATTTAATTTCATTTTGTTAGTTCTGCGGCCAAACAACGGTATATGTATACATTTGACACTACTAGAACCATAGGAAAATGAACTAACTATATACAGAGCCTTTATTAAATAAAATAAAAAGTTTATTTCCCGACCGTCTCGCAAATCACAACAATACGCACAAAGCCAAGACCAGGTCAAACCATGCACTGTTCAAACTGTACAGTGAGCTCCGTATGAAAAGTTAGTGTCTGCTCATCCTGAAAAAATTTCAAGTACAGAGAGCCATGCAGAGTCAAAGAGGATACAGAGAGCAAGTATAGCAAATAAAAACAGCGGACAGCGCGCAACATGGAGTACGTCCGTAAATCTTAAAAGTCAACTTCATAGGTTATCAAATATAACACTATTTCCATACGACAAACACAACGTTTACTAAATACCAGGCACGAGAGAAATAATACTACAGTCTCCCTTAGAGAGCTTAAATGAAACACTAAAATTAGCATAAAGACTCAAATGAGATGGAACAATGTACTATTTCAGTATTATTATTGAAACTATAAAATATTTATTGTAGCTATTGACTCCCTAGGAAAATTGACAGTACTTTCATTACAAATTCCTACTTTAAATATTTACCATGTGAATTTCAACCGTTAGCTCTGCATAATTTCCATACAAATTGATGCTTAGCAACAGCACCTTCTCATTCTCACAAGATCTTCCCAGCTAAGCACTCTTGAACATTGAACCTCGTAGAGGTATCTTTCCTCCTACGAAATTATTTATACCGAGCCAACTTTGATTTTTTTAGCTTCGCTTTCGCTCTTGTTATATGCACATACATGGCTAATGTGAGACAAATACAGTAATTTCAGATCTATAAGAAGGGAAATCGAATGACAAGTTGTTTTTCATACGAAAAAATATATTACGTATTCCCACTAAAGTTCCTTAGAAATTTTGGGTGAAACAATTATAAATTGGAAATTTATTGTTTATGTAATTTATTTCCAAGTATATTCAAGAAAATTTCACTTAGTCCTTTTCCTGTTGGATATAGTTGTGAGGAACTGAATGAATAAACGAGGTAAGGAATTCATAAGAAACATGAGCGAGGAATAAAATGGAATAGTCAATAAACGCTCTCGCCATGCAAATGAATTGTGAGAACTATGAAATACTTTCGAACATCCACATGAATGGTTAAACTTGTAGGGAATTAACCTAGAAAAATTATTACTCATTTTTATGAGTTTGTCAACCAGTTTTCACTGTTTTCTCAGACGAATCCTCGCACGGTGTGAGTCCTGCACTTGAGAGTGTCTCTGTTATTCTATGTTACACTTGCTCAAGGCGAACCCAGCCAACAGAACTACAAAGGTGTTTTTATATTATGAACTCACTCGCTTTTATTTTTCATGGCAAACCCAGAAATATTTGCTTTATCAAACTAAGCCATAAGAATCCTCAAGTATTTCTCAAGTCGGTCAATTTTGAAGATTCTATAAATAATCCTTCTTGGGACTTGCCCGAAGGAATCGGTACTTTGGAAAAGTTTTCCAGTGATAAATGCAGCTCTCTCGTACATGTTTCCGGAACAAGGCGATGTAAGGGTACTCACGCGACTTGAAGTATCTATTGGATTGGCTCCAACGGCAAAGGCAAAACCTAGGTTTAATTCATTTGAGTCTATAATGTAGGAAAAAGTTTGTATTTAGATACATATTAAATCCTATGGTGGTGTGCAGGACAGTGATTTCCTGTGGGAAAATCTCCACAGGCTTTTCTAGACATGAATGACATAGTAAAATAGTATTCAATGAAGGAATTGCGTGCTTCTGGTAAATGTGACACTCTCCTTACAATGTCGCTGTGGCACCTTCCATGTCGTCTTTGTCTTTAGGTGATACACATTTTCAGCATTATTTCTCTACTCTTTACAATTTACACAGTTCACTTTTCTTTATTACCGTCTCTATGCACACTCACTCCACATTTATGCACTTTTCAAGCTGAAATGGCATCCTTTCAATTATTCCT
Organism: Spatulosminthurus flaviceps; assembly: GCA_034693705.1. Classification (NCBI taxonomy): domain Eukaryota; kingdom Metazoa; phylum Arthropoda; class Collembola; order Symphypleona; family Sminthuridae; genus Spatulosminthurus; species Spatulosminthurus flaviceps. The sequence goes on from JAQFXU010000982.1 coordinate 22,968, forward strand.
CTTTCTTTGAAACTTTCTGTACGTACGCGAGAAAATTTCTATTCTAATTCGTACTAATGTCATTAACGAGATTATTTTTCACTTTCATGTCGCTGTGAGAAACTCATTTCAATTTAATCCTTCCTTTCAATTTTCAAAACTATTCATCAAAACATACATTAATAATCTTCTTTATTTACCTTGTAGGTTGCTTCTGAACGCTATTATTAGAAAGATCTTTACAAAAGATGCATATATTTTCTGACTCACAAGGAATAGAATTTTCAACTTATCAAGCATTCGCTAGCGAAAAAACAAGCTCGTATTAATGTTTGCTTTTGTCACAAAACAATATAATTTCCGAATAACTTCAAACCCTTTGGATGAACTTCAAAGACCAAGAGCCTAAAGTCGGTTCGAAAAAAAATTACATTCACTTTAATTTTTGTAGCCCCAACCATTTTGTCTTTTCAACGAAGTTGGTTACTGCTTTACTCAAAATCACCAGTTGTAAAGAATTCTTAAGTATATTTTAATATTGTTTCCCAGGAAAGCTTTTTAAAACGTTTTGGGTTTTTTCTCATTTCGTAGGGGATTTTGTTAAAGTGTACTTCTGCCCTGTTACTATTACAAGTTATTCCAAAATCGGTCTTTTCGTATTATATACTACAGTATTAAATCAAAGAAATCGTCGTCGACGGCCTAAATACATACATATGATATGTGTAGTAAGTTGTGCTATGTTACACTTTAGTTAAGTTATGCAGTAATATTAATCTAACAAAAATAAAATTACCGGCACAATATTACAACACTACGCGGGAGCGGCTCGACTGAACCAAGAAATTTTTAAACCAAGAATTTTTACCCAAAAGGTTGGGAGTTGCACAATTTTTACGTAAACGTTTTTGCTGACTCCCCAGGACAAGAAAGATGAATCTCTAATCTCTTGCGTGGATGCAGAGCTTGATCCTCAAGCTCCTACTACATGCTTGAACGTACTGCACTTTGATTGTGTCAGTGTGGGAGGAGATCCAAGAGACCAATTAACTTTGATAGAAGAAAAGGCAAGCTTATAACGATGGTTCAAATAAATAAAATTCATTCCCGAAAATAGAGGAGTGTAAGATAAAAATCCTTTAGTAGGTTAGGAGCCTGAGAGGTATAGGGGAAAAGATGCTAAAATTATTAAATACGTGCCTGTATATAAGCTACTACACAGATAATGGAATGCAGTGCTCATCAGGTGACATATTTTTCAGGCTTGATTTTATAGGATTTTTACAGCAGCCTAGAAAAAGAGTTGGAGCAACGTGCAGGGATAAAATAAAGGGATGGCAGCAAACTATCGAGTAAATTTTTAATTTACGGCTAAAGAACGTCATAAATCCATAAAGCATGAAACTCTAAAGATTTTCCAATATGTCTGCTTGCTAGTGAAGTATCCAGCGTCATTTAACCAGTTTACAAGTATCAACCAGTTTATTTGCACTTCACATCGGTTCCTATGTTAAATTCATTGTCATTATGTGTACATACTTATGGCTGATAAAACCTGATTCTATACAAAGGTTTTTCAGTGCCTTTGAGCCCTGTAGCTTCATCATAGGTCGTGATTTATCAGTTCTATAACAACAAATTTTGTGCACAAAGTTGGAGTATTTTGTCGCAGAAAACCTGGAGGGTTATAAATCAAATCTCAAATTCCGGCTGTAAACGTTTTTAAATTATACTATCCCACATGATCCATATAGCTCCGCTGACTCAGTCTTTTAATTGTGTACGAGCTCCTACTTGGCCCCACATTTTCAAAGTAAAACTTTCCAGCTAATTAAGTATGTATATTATTTATTTCACTGAAACTTACAAACGGTTGCCTGAAGATGACGGTCGGATAGACGTCGAAAGCTCGCATACATAAAAAGCATAGTCATAATAAAGGGTTGTTCCACGTAAACCATAAGAAATGGATTTAGTAGTAATTATTATTTTTTAAATGTAATTATTCAATTATTTAATTATTTATTAAAATAATAATTATTATTAAATTTTTGGTTTTGTTAATCACCACTCATAACTGTCACGGAAATAATCTCGCCGAAATGGTCTCTCGCAATCTCAAAGCAAGTCACAATCAGTGAAGGTCTGGTGTGAGAAAAATGTGTGACATGTAAATGTGATCTGTGTATGTGCATTATACAGTACAAATTCTTAATTAGATTATAAAGATAACGTACTAAAATACATGGGACGAATATTCGTGTTACTTGATATATCTTGAGCTGATATTTTTGGAAATGATGAGTAGCTAAGTAAGTAAGTGGTGATGAATTATCCTGTGAGCTGAAATAGGATGGCATGTTGAGGAAAAGGAAAGAGAAGTCAGCAAGGGTGAAAAGGTTACAGAAAACTTGTTACTCACCCAAACGAAGTGAAAAAGAATCTCGGTTAGTTAATCACAAGTTTGTGGCACGTTTTGCCTGCGTAACTGACTCCTTGGAAAAATATCTCAATCCTCGAGTTCCGGTTAGCCTATAAATCGGAATGTAACTGTCGTTATATATGGTGGGCAGTTGAGAAGTAAAACAATCCTTTGAGCCCTTATATTGGCTTATTCTTGCTCTTGATTTTATGGTGCTGAACAAACTTGAGTTATAACTTTGGTGGTAATGACAAAAACGTGAAGGAACAAAATTGAACCAGAAATAAGTTATTGTTTACTGAGAGGTGTAAATGATTGTCTCATGGTCCTATGAGAAATACACAGGTGTGAATGAGCTGATGAGCAGGTGAAGGTATCAGAATAAGAGTTTACTTCCACCCACAGCAATGCATGAATTTCCTCACACCAATATAGTACACGCTGACAGTAATACGTAGTACACTTTGTATATAGATACGAAGTATTTAGTAGAGGAATTTAGGTATGTATTTAACTTGTGAAGCGACCGACTCAGACTTTGAAGACGAGCAACATGTGTGTGTGTGTCTTGCTCAAAACTCAAGTGTAGACTGGCTTAGGCTTTTAACGGCAGTGGTGAGAATCTTTTTCTCTTGTCTGCAGGGTGAAATGAATGACCTGCTGAGGATCCCGTTAACTTTACTTTACCTTCATCATGCGTATATACACCTGGGCTATATAAGTGTTCCTTTACCCATCGAACAGTTTTACCTTCTCAAGCTCTAAACTCTTAGACTCGCTTCTTCTCATCCTCTCTCCATGTAGGTACATATATATATACTCACTGATCAACCTATGCATCCATAATCATGCAATGTTTTTTTTCATTCTTGAAACGTTCAAATGTCTCAAGATTCTCATGACCAAGCGGATACGTTGTTTTGTGCGCATATTAATCCCCCTTGCACTTGTTTCGCAAAACAAATTACGTTAACTTCAAACAACTTTTCCCACCAATTTTATAAAAATCCCTTGGTTTGGCCCATTTAAAAGGTAATTTTCCCTCAGTTTCCTTCCAATATGAGCCCTTATTCCTTTTTAATATTGGGGATATTAACTGCTTGACTTTTTCTCTTGATGTGTACCTAACTATACCTGTCAACAAATAAAAGCTAATACTTTTTACGAAATGACCAACCATGGAGGAATGGACACATCAAATGAAGTGATAATAAGTACCTCAAAATAAATACCTTTCCGAGAAGGCTTGACCCAGAGCTACCGCAGTGAGATTATTTATTAGGTGTGTCCACTATATATTTAAGGGATAGGCAATGGGAATAATTTTTCAAGCCTTTTACCCTATACGATGGACAAATAGCATTTATTGTTAAGCTTGAGTCTTTGGAAAATTCTTGGATGTTCGTGGAATTTCTGCATTTAATGCCTCGCTGAAAGGAAATCTGTGACATTCCATTGGGAGTGAAGGGTTTTATTGTCAAGGGGAAAAATTTTGAGCACTATCCCCCTTAATACCAATAATAAATTATTTCAACTTGGGTTGGCTCCTTCAGAGGAATCCTTCGAGCGGAGTAATAATATCAGGGGAACAGCATGCAAGTATCCAGGTAATGGGACTTATTTACCCAATGCAATGAAAATCTCTGGGGCAACGGGAATGAATAAAATTCACTGCATCAATATTAACTGATGTAAATTAATGGAGGGGGAGAATGATGTGGAAGTTTGGCCGAAGTATTTCTTTTTGGGGAGGAAGCGAATATTTAGCGAATGACGTAGTGATGTTTTTATCTTCGTATCTGTAATACGAAAACTTCCGAAAGACTGAAAATTACGAATTCTTTTTTACGCAAGCCAGCGCAGCGTTCAGTGGCCAGAACCAGAACACTATTGAAAGCCAGTGCTGTAGGTCAATTCGTGTGACTTGTGGCAATTCAGATGCGTCATGGGCCACATTTAAGCACTTACGAACACACCAGACCGACTTGAGGATGACACCGAAATTTTATGTAGACTGTATATTTAATATGCAGATGGTTACGGATACGGAATCAAAATAAAAACAAAAAAATCTAGTATTTTATAATTTAATATTCAACTAATTATATATAAGGAATCGTGCATGGGTTTCACATCGTTCTTTAGTATAGCGGACGGGAACTTTACAGATCCGGAGGAAAACCGTTCTGTGGGGCGCGCACCGTTGCTTCGGAGTAAACAATTAAATGTGTATGACAGTTATGTTGAAAGATAAAAATTATTTCTAAAAATAGCAATAACATACGCCTGACAACAATGATTTGCTTTTTATTTCCTTTCTGCAAATAATTAACACTACTTCTCGTCAAACTATTTAATTATTGACATACCTTTGTACGACCGTGTAACGCAATATAAGGGCTAATTGTGCTGAAAACTTGGACAACACTTTATTTTAAATGCGACAGCACTCGACTGTAGTTTTTGTCGGTCATTCATCATGAATAGTAGGAGAACTGACTCTATCTCTGCGTCTTCATCAAGTTTGCTTGTCATGAACATTCTCATTGGAATTTTCTCAACGAAGCTTACATGCTGACGACAAGTGTATTTAAGGAAGACAATCCTACAGTTCTCTTACCTCTATCTCCATTGTCAATGAAGCGGAAAAAAGGAATTCAAATGATGCCAAGTACAGTTTGAGTACATGGCACTCATGGCAGCTCTCTGTACTTGCTGTAGAGATTATGCAAGATTCAGATTCTTCTCGCGCATTATTTACCTTCTTCCTCTTCCTACAAAACTCTCCATTGAATTAAGTAACACAGTGGAGTGACAATGACATGGAGTTAAAATGATCTTCCCTTCTAGGTCACTGTCAATGTGACTGTACCAATCATAATAATTTTTTTTTCAACTCAACTTTATATTTTTGGCCAAGACAAAAGTTAACGGCAGCCTCACTATGTCAATTTCGGCATGACATTCGTACAAAAATTCATGACTATTATAAAAGTAGGAATTAAGAGCTCCAATCAGTACTGCTTACTCATGTTTATTTACTTACTTACTCATTATAGCAGCGAGCTTAACAATAGTAATATGATTATTATTGCTCTATATTTACATTATCAGACGTAACTGTTGCGCCTGATGCTTTTTTGATCAAGGTAAATATAAATGGATGTAACAATAATAAAATTCAATATTAAGCACGGGGCAAAGAGCTGCGGATGCGGATCTACGCCCAACAGTAGGGCTTCAGCACTAATGGAAATACGACAACCCATGAAAAATACATTCGGAATGTTTGAAGTGCTTGTGCAATAGATAGACCTCTATGCCTGATCAGAGGATGAAATAAAGTGTTACTACAGGTACATGCCGTAGCATTATAAAGCTGGCTTAAGCAGGTGAAGATAATAGAAAAAACTTGGAGTTAAAGTTAAAGAAAATTGTGGGGACAAAATAGCTTTGAGCTAAATGATTTGGTAGGTGGTTGTGAGAGGAAGACTCAAAACTCATTTTCGTCGGTTGGCAGTTATTTTAAGAAGGGTGTTTAAAGGGGTGAGATGATGTAAAATGCTTTTATTATTACAATAATAACAAGAAGACAAAATCCTCAAGGAGAAATTATTCCTGGCGAGGTTTGGCCAACCGAACCGTCACTTAAATATCATTTTTGCTGTGGTTTTCGTTGAAGAAGCTCGTCATACAAGAGAAGTTGTTTCTGACGTCCAAGTGTTTGATTAACAGTTTATCAGCGATGAATACGGACCTCATTAAAACTGGTTTCCACACATAAAACTTACCCATATGAGTGACTTCACTTCCTCGAGGAGTACATGTATACTGCGAGAGATGAGAGTTGAGTGTGTACTCTATATAGTCCTATATACGCAAGAAGAAAGCTTTCTTTTTTCCTGATGAATACTTTGGTGGATGCAGGCCGCAAAAGATACGATGCATCATCCTCGTCTCGTTCTGGGTTCATCAGAGAATTTTCTAAAACTTGTTCGAATTTTAAAGTACACAATGACGAAAGTCTGGTTTCCTCAAGTAAACATCTCTTGCCATCTAAAGTTTTCTGTCCTACGAAGTACGAAGTAATAGTGCCCGAGTGCCATTCTATATACTCACAAAATAACAACCACTTCTCCTTCCCTCACTTACATACTAATTTAAATAGTATTCACATTGTTTCCTTTATACTCAATATTATTGTGGCTTGCCAAAATGCCAAATCCCTTCCTTTTTACAACTCAAAACCTATCCTTTTCCTTATTCCTCCTTGACATCTTTCAATGCCAGTAAATCAACCAGCGAAAATTACATAGAAACAAGGGAAATTAGATTGACACATTATTTCAAATTCCTTCAATTGCCAGAAGCATCTCCAACTCTTCACTCAATCATGCAACATAGTACTTACTCTAGCGAGAGCAGCTACAATAATCACAATATTTTTTTACCAATATCACGTATGTATTACTTCCTGGTCCAACAAATTATTCCTTCCAAAAGAGCATCTTCTCCCAGAGAAGATCTATTCTATACCATTTCCCCGTAATTTATATTGAAACGTATATTGAAAGATAAATTAACAAGCTGCTCGGATTACCCACTTGAAACTATTTGGACGCCAGTTTCGTCTCATCAGTGATTAATACAGTAAATTTCCTATATAGTGGCATCCAAGGGATCCCAGAAATTCTGCCACTATAGAGAGATGCCACTACAGCGTTCCATGCCTTTTCCCTACTAAGATTTAAGGTCATGCTGATTCTGAAGGCATAATCTCAAAATTAGAAGAAATGCCATTGATTTATGTCAAAACTTAATTTTGAATTCGTACAACGTAATATCTTTTCGTTTCTTGACTAAAAATGTGCAATTTTTTGTTCAAAAGGAGGGAAAATGACCTTAAAAAACCCAAAATTCTGCCACTATAGCGTATACCTTAAGCATGGGGAATCTGTGGTGAGGATTTTAGTCTGCCACTGTAGAGGAAATGCCATCTTAGGGGAAACCACTATAGAGGGAATCTACTGTAATTCATCCCCTTGTTGACAGGTATAAAAATAGTTGGACTATAGTGTGAGGGTGATATCGCTTGGGGCGAAATACATTTTCAGGCAGAAATTTTTACTGCCTGGCTATGTGGATGGGTTCGTTGAGCTGGAAGTAATTTCTTAAATGTTTTGGTATACAAAATGACTGCCTCTCCCCTCTCTCACTCCCCAAAATCGTCACGTGTAAATTATTCCGGACTCGTATTTACGATTTTATTCCATGGAAAAAGGGCAAATATAAAATCACTGATCACTATTGGACGCTCGTACTTAAACTACAGGATACGATTTCGTTATGCCGGGCCTTCCACACACATTAATGTATATATAATTATGTAAATATTAAAAATATATACCTATACATAGCAAATAGCCTAGAATACTTTAGAGGGATTTACACTTCAACGTGTTTGCACGTAGATCTAAATAACGCTAAGATAATTTTAATAGGGGGTTCCTATCGCCTTTACCAAGGAAGGCGCAAAAATAGTTGAGAGGTGTTAGAGATTCACAGAAAGGAACAAAGGATGAGCTGCATTCATCCTCATCAACATGAACCAATGCAATGGTGGTCATAGCAAGCATCTCTATACACTGATTGTGAGGAGATGCAAAATGCGGTAAGTAGAACTCACTGTGATACACACATGTGCATATGTATATATACCAACTAATTCATATTCACACTCTGACAGTTTGGCAACTTGTACAAGCAGAAAGAAACTTTCATTCTGCAATTGTTTGCACGTGTTGAATATATTTTACTTCTGCTCCTATGGTGCTGACTCTATACCAAAGCCTTGTTATGATTTGGGATTGGTCATGACGTCATGAGCGCGTCAATAAGTAAATGATAAACGAATACAGTGGATTAAGGACTTGTGCATAGTTTGGATACCCATGCCGGTAATGAGCTCTTTGTACAAACAAACTCATATCAATACAATTAACCAAAAAAAAGTTGTAACCTTAAACCTAAACAGACTTGTCAGAGGCGCAGAGGATGAGAAAAATTTGCAATTAACGTTACATACTAAACTCATTGAAGATTGTGAGGGGAGTAGTATATGAGCCCATATATCTCTCTCGAAGCAATTCCATTGACTTCCGTTGAGAGGGAAGAAGATCGCGTAAATAAGTAAAAGTGAAATTAAGGTTAAGGCCTGACAAGTTCAAATACCTGGAAGACTATATGCTATGATTTCCTTCTGAATAATTTAAATGGAGATTCCCTATAAAGAAGATCGCCAACATTTTTGCATTAAAATTCTGTTACTGTCTTTTTCAATATTCATGTAATTTGCGTAGACCGTGTATTCTAGAATTTCTAGTACAAAAAATTCTCTCTATCCAACTTTACTGGTTATCTCAATTCGTAATAAGTCAACTTTCAATGGGAACCTTGACGAGGGAATAAAATATGAGATTTTGTTTTCAAAGCATTAATTTTTTTTTAAATCCTTACACTTTATTTACAAATCCTTTTCTTGACAAAAATCCTACTTGTTGCTTTTATTACAAGGTAAGTAATCCGATGGAGATGATTTCACTTGCAATCTCTTTACTACTACTTCTTTTTCTTTGCAGACAGTTACAGTTTTTAAGCAGATAAATGGGCATTTGACACTTGATTTATCGTCCTTCTTGGCAACACCCAACTTTTAGCACCCCCGACTCAATTCTGCACATAAAATCTTTTGGTAAATCATCGAGGAATAAGCACAGACCACCATGACACTGTAGATTTAAAACATGTTAATAAATACTGAACGTGTAGAATAACTGCATGCTCGCGCTCCTATATACATATAATTATTACGGCTAAATTAAATGATGTGGCCATGGACCATGGTATATAATCCCTCGGACTTTTCGGCATAATTCCACGACCATTTTTCAGAAATGTAAGTCGCTACTATCAAAATAGCTAAAAGCTATAACAAAATATTTTAACTCTACACTGTCTAGGTCTTACAAATAGCTAATGCATTTACTTTTAATTAATGAACACACGTTGGATTAAAGGCCTCAAGTTAGTTTTCAAACACTTCCTTTCACTTGAAAAAGGTTTGTTCGAAACCAAGATTAGTATTCACCAACTTTCAATTCTCTATTGAAGAACTAACAGTTATATTGTTGTGAAGCTTTAGACAAGCTTAAAATGAGTTCACGTTCACATTCTGTCTTAGAAACAGTACTTAAAACATGAAATAATTTAAATTGAATTGGGTGAACAAAAATGAGTGAAGAGTCTGCTCAGCATAAGACACCAATTAAGAGAATAAAAGTTTGCAATGAGAATAAAACCAAAGGAAAAATCTCATTACCACCCTTTGTCTCACGTAAACCTCACTATACAAAACAATACCTTTAGCTCTGAAAAGTTCCTGTCATGAGTTCAGTTTTACCTTCACCGAATTTAAACTATAAACTGAATAGGAGATCCGGAGACAAATATGTCGCGGATTCTTGAGCAACATTGAATTTGTGAAACTTGTACTCTCTTTAAAGGAAGCACTTTAATGATTTTCCTATGTTGCTCGACGAGCAAGAAAATAATGGAAATCTGGACCAGAAAAGAACAAAGACATGTTCATGAGCAATGGAAAAAGACTTGGGATGTGTTGAATTTATTACCAACCTGGTCAAGAGAACAGTCTAAGGTAGATCCCAAAACCTTAAAGAATATTTTTAAATAACATAAAGACAATATGATAACAAGTCCTAATCTGTTGAGCAAAATCAGGGGAAAACAAAATTTTTACAATAATAATTATATTATAACTCCAGGTATTTGGAAATTGTAAAAGAAATCAATACCTTTCCCATCCCTTGAGTGGCAATAACCTCCAGGCAACTAGTTTTAGACGGGAAAAACAAGACTTGTTTTCCAAAACACTGAAACAGCCTAGATGAAAAATGGGGCAGACCAAGAAGGAAAATTTGTTTTGTGAGGAATTAACTTATTCAAACCCATGAGTTTCCTAACCCAGACCCAGCGTGCAATAAGCACTCTCAATTTTAAAGCGTGGGCTCTTGGCTGAAAGGAACTTGTGCTTCCAGAACATGCATGGATGAATGGCTCGGACGATTTATTCAGAAGAAGTGATTGTTCCCTCCGTTTAGTTTAGCCTAATAACCTAATAGTAAAATTAGGTTAAGAGGGCAATATCTGATGATTGGCTGATCAAAACTAGGCATAGCTATATGTCTGTAGTTTTTATCAGTCCATTTTCACAGGTATGGACACATTCAGACACATTGGACACCTTTTTTGGAACACCTCAACCATACCAAATTGTAGGTATATTACGTCTTGAGCACGCTCATTATTATCGTACAAAAGACTCTCAAGAGGTTCTTCCCTTAATGATATTCACATCTAAATATCCTCCGCTTCTCCTTTTACTACAGCAGTGTAGAGCATATACGGAGGAACCAACTTGGGATAATCTCAGTGCATGAAGAAAAGATGTACCCAACAGATACATAGAGATACTTGTACATAATTACTCAAGCTAGCAAAAACTCAGCGGCGGATATAAGGTTAATAGTTTTTAGTACCTCAAGATTGTGTTACACAATGTTTAGGTTAGGATATGTATAGAGGATGGAAGGGAAAAATCCTGAAAGGCAATTCTATTCAATTCATGACTTTATGAACGTGTTATTTCTGAGATGTCTGAGAGTCAGTAGAAAAATTGACTCTTCTTCCCCCAACATGTAGTTTAACACAAGGCCAAGAAGCTATAAATTCCGTTATCGAAAAAAGTTCTGTGCCATCAGATTGAATGAGTTAGTTTTGAAGGCTTCTTATATATATATGCAATAACCATGTAGTAATATTTATTTAATTTTTTCTAAAGTTAATTCCTTACCATTTGACCTTTTCAGGGCCGCATGATTCCAGATTTTATTGATTACAGAATATTGTGATTTTTTAAAAAGCGTGGTTCCACAATTTGGAAGTCTATTCTAACAATGCGTATACTGTTTAACTTGTTGTTAGTAAATCAGGTATTTTAGTATTAAAATCCAAACGTTTTGGGAACTGATTTAAATAACCAGAGATCAAGGCCTTCTCTATACCATCGTGTATATACATAGTGGGATGATTAGGAATAACCTGGAGGGATTAAAGTTACGCACATTAAATAATACTCACATTTAAATAGAGTATAATTTCATATAAACACACTTATTCAGACATACCCTTCTTGTAATTAAAGCGTGTGAATATAGGAACAACTTTCAGATAACGATCCAGAGGAGCTTTGAATGGAGCTGGAAATGAATGGTACTTATTTAAATAGCAACAAGCACGACAAGCAGTGCGCTGTGCGGTGGAACAATCCAAGTCAAACCTCATGGTGGTGATGCTGATCGCTGATGGCAGGAGTCTTTCCATTGTTTTATTATAAGAAATGTGAAGCAAGTGAAGCAACAGCCTGTGATTTTTTGCAAAATAAAAAGTGAAACCATTGCAGTACAAATTTGCAATATTATTTGTTTTAAAACAAGAAAAGAAGTGGTATAAAAAGATTGATGACATTATGACAGTTTCATTTGTGATAGTGAGATGATGTGTGATTAAAAACGGCAAAGATTTTTAAAAAAAGTTGCTTGAACAAAGAGAGACAAAGGTACAAAATTATTAGACTGATGAGCTAATGGTTTTTGCCTTGCGACGAAGTACTGGCTGTACACAATTTTTTACAGGCAGTATTTTTATGTAAATTAGAGGTTTAATTAAGAACACTTTCAAAATAATTATACAAGTGATTATATGCAATTCTATATGAACCATCAATTACTCTGTAACTAGGTCATTTAAAATTTGTTTGGGAACTGTAAGTCTCTTCCAGGAAAAACACTGGTTGACATTTTCAATCCCGACACCCAGTGGACCAATGCAGTGGGTAATTACTGTCAATTTGTGACATTTTACCCTCCTAATCTAACCGGCCCTATATAGAATGCAGTTTGTGCACTGATTGTGAGTTATAGCAACTCTTGAAATTAAGCTTGCTGATTTTTTTTAAAAGTATGCTTAGACTCACCATTGCTAAATACTCGCTAATCTAAATCTCGACTAATACTGGTCATCGTTAGAAAAATATGGATTTCTAAAAGGTGATCTCACAAAGGAAGTTTGTAAGAAGAAGGCTTTTAATGGGAGATGCGCTCTAGGTCACCGGGTCTTACCCGGGCGTTGGGAGTGGGTCACTGTGTGATACCGGGGATTGGGAATTAGGTCACTGGGTTACCGGGGTACGGTATACGCATTTGTAGTGTAATAAATGTGTGGATTCTTTGGTATGTGTGTAACGATAATGTAAAATTATCAATAGGAGCATTGTATATGAATGTAAATCATATAATGAAATAAATAATTATGGTGAAATATAATGATTGTGGAGAGAGTGGTGGTATGTAAAAGTAAGGAAAGATGGAATTATAAAAGTGTGCGTGTGTGAATGCGTTTGAAAGGGTGTGGATAAACTTATTCTGCTCCGAGAGTAGTAGTCGTGTGCAGTATAAGGGGAAAAGTGTTGGTTTGTATAAAACTAGTTTTAAAGCCTGGATTGCGGGGAAATGGAATGTTTTTTTTTTCAAGGAGAGATATATGCATATGTCGGTTTAATCCGCCAATGTGAGTGGTGTCCGCAGGGCACCACTCGCATTGGCGCAAGTTCTAAATCAAAAACGTAATGGTCAGTACAGAATGTGGTGTGTGGGGGTGAACATGTAACTGCAGTGAGGACAAATAAAAATACAGTCGTTAGTGATAGTCCATATTAAGTATGGCTACTCCTTCGCGGGAATATTTAGATGCGCGACTGGCCGGGAGTTTCAGTGGGTTGAGTGGGTTTATGGCAAATAGGAAGTTGTGGGGTGATAAAAAACAAGTTGAAAGGAATCTATTGAAATTAGATTCGTACTCCCTGCATAAGCCATTGAGAAGTAAATTCAAGCGTAGAAAAATCATGGTGCACTTTATTGGGGAGGTGTGGCAATCGGATTTGAAACAAAT
>JAQFXU010000983.1:0-36432 GCA_034693705.1 Spatulosminthurus flaviceps
GATAAACTAGTCGAATTATATGAGTCTCGTCTGCTATCTTCGATTACATCTTGAACAATATATCATTGTTCATTTACCTAAATGTGTTAAACTGAACTATAAGTATCACATTAATATGGTGTTGTAATTGTGAATGCGTATTGGACAATAAACTTATACCTTATACCTTTTGTTTTTGACTTTATTCTTCCCACTCTCACCAAGACTCTATGTGTATGTAGTAAGAATAATACCATGTAATTTCCTTTGGATTGTCTTGTCGCTGAGTAAGTGCTTTCCCTATAAATTCTTTTGAATGTTCTCCAATACCATGGAAATCCTTATTCTCAACAGCTTGGTATACTTTCTCCAGCAGCTTTTGTTGCTAAGGATAAATTTCAAAAGCCAGAGGCCAAAAGTTAGAGTTTGGAAATTGGAGGCTGGGAAAGAAGGTGTTTGTAAATTCTTGGAGAATTTATGGGACAGAATTTTTTTCCCTCTTGTAATTTTAGCAAGGCATTTGTATTCTATTGCTCGAGCAAATAATGAAAGTTTTTATGGGTCGCATTCCAAAAATACATGCATTTCTAACTAGCTCCCAAGCAATTGTCAATGGCTGGAGGTTAGATTGAGCAAGTTTAGTCCCAGATATAAATTTACGTTGGTAGTTTTTAGAGCGGAAATATTTTTTCTAAAAACTTCCCATAGGATTTTCCTCAAATAAATACATAAAATCCAAGTCATTTCATAAGAACAAAAGGAGGTAAAATTTAATGTGGTGAGTGAAATTGAGAAAGTTACATTAATATAGAATGGGATGAATCAAATGAGAGAAAATGTCGGGAAAAGTTGTGATTTTGGTCAAGTTTGGTAAAAATGAATGAATTTAAATGAATGAGAAAATTTTTGTTTTTACAGAGCTGTTATTTGAGATAAGAGAGCTGTTAGAGAAATTAGAAAATTGTGAAAGTTTAAGCGTAAATCATAACCAGAGAAGAGGAGAGCTCTGATTTTACCCTCCATTTAAATCCCAAAATAAATTGGTTGGAAGGCGCAGATGGCGACATTAATGCTACACCTCACTCGCACTAGTATACATCTGTAGTTACGGTGTATATAGAAGCTAGAACACCTCATTTTACTCCCCCTCTATGTATGTATACATACATAATGTATTTATGTATGATGTAATGACATGCATTTTCTATGAAATGGTTACATGCACATTTTGTGAGATGAATTTATTTTAAATATTCCAGTCATAAGATATAGGAAATGTGTACTAAGTTTAGTTTTAACCTCTCCCTCTGTAATAAATGTCTACCGAAGTCTAAATTTCCTATAATTTGTCATCCTATAAGTATAAATGTGAGGCAAGAATTAAAATGCAAAGTTAATCGAGTTAGGTTAGCTAAATTAGCAAAGTGGATTGAAGCTCTTTCGTTTTCCCAAGAGGACACCACACCCCTCGAGAAGTTTTAATGCATTTTTCCCAGGAACAAAACACATTTATCTCCATGCTCCTCTTCGTCCTAACTGTGTATGTATGTAAATGCTAAAAACTCTAGTGCTCCATTGAAAATTGAATAAATTAAATTCCCTATAATAAGCGCTAAACAGGATATTTTCCTATGTAACAAAGTACAAAATAATTTTCCTCTTTTGACGTAAACAGCCGCCCCAGCCACACGTCAATCTCTTTCGAATCATTTTAAAGAGCTTTTCCTATGAACATGTCTAATTTCACTTATTAGCATATTGAATCAATTTGAAAAGTGTGCAGTAGCATATTTGGGTTGGAAGAAAGGAAAAATATTGGCTATTTCCTCCATCACATTATTCTATGTGATAATAATGTATTCATTTTTGTCATTGTTCGTGTTCCCTAAAAAGCTCAAAGCTCGTATAGCAATAATTTCTATATTGGGTGCGTTCTTAATTTCAGACTTTAGTTAGTCAGTCAAAGTTCACCTACATTAGTGCATTAATGCTAGAATGGATCGCGTGAGTTGTTAAAGTGTCTGGCTAAGTCTGGAAAGTGTTGGAGTTTAACAACGCACTCAAATTATATTACAAATGTCAACTCAACGCCAGATAAAGTCTACATATGGTCAGTGAAAGTAGGGATTTTAAAAGGAAAACAAAATTCAAAAGTAGTGAGTACTTAAAATGGGGAAAATGTCACTTGTTAAAAAAATTTCTGGAAAGTTTTTTAAAGTATAAAATTTTCAAGGATTTTTCAAGGAAATAAAATGACAAGTTATTACAGACAGAAGACCTTTCCCCTTCTGCTCCAGGTGCTTAGCTTTCTCTCTCTCTCTCTCTCTCTCCCTCTCTGCATAATTTTGATGTTTTGTGGGGACGAAAGTGAAGGTAGAGAAAATGGTCTACTTTCACAATTTATATCTTATAAATTATAAGCAATTGCTCCTTCTATAGTAGTTTCCTTCCCCAGTATAGAAAATAGGGTGAAAAAAAGTAGTCTATAGAGAAGATTTAAGGCAATTCCTTTCATTTTCAGTTGCAGGACTCGCATGTGTACCTCCTCCAGCCAAGCTCAACGAGCACTTAGCATATTGGTAAGTGGGAGTGTGAAATGCATGTGTAGGCTGTGTTGATAAGACTTGGACAGTAGTGCGAGAGAGAGAGAGAGAGAGAGAGAGGGAGCGGCTAAACTTTTAACCAAACCCCATAGCTTTCTATAGAAAGGGAACTTTTCCTGGCGAAAGTTGCTACTCCTATTACCACGCATTATCATTACTATGTACTATAAGTGTAAGGATTTTCCAATGTCTTCTTCAAATACACACAATTTGCTATATATGTGTGAGGGTTGAGGGAAGAAATGTAAAATCTTTCCCTACCACTACTCTGTGGCTTCTGTATGTGTTTGAAGAGAGGAGGTAAGAAATTTGGATCGAGTATAGAAGAGAGAAAAAAAGTGAAGAGTTGGAGGAGAGAAAAGCTGGGAAAGAACAAAAAGTGGAGGAGGAAGTTGAGTTTTAGAGTAAAGCGCTCCAGGGGGAATCTCTTGGTTTCTCTGTGGGAAGGGTGGGTTAAACAATGGGAGAGAGAGAGAGAAAAAAGGCCATTTATAGGGGAAAGTCAAAGAAGTCGCATGTCAGTCAAGGTGACATGACGTGCCAGAGCAAAACCCCACTCCACACTCTACTCCCATTAGAGCATAATCATTATGTTATGACATGATGTTTTCACTCACTCTCTCTCTCTCTCGTCTCTTTCTCTCGGTCCATATTTATTTTATGACCAAAGAGAGTCAAGCATATTCTATAAAAGGATTCGTAACTGGACTAAAAGAGAAAAGAGGAAGAATGGAACATTTTAAGTCTCTCTTTGCTATCTGCCCTCCCTTTAACTACAGCTTAGATTATTTGTGTACACAATCCACGTTTCCAGCAGCCACCTACATAACGTGTACATTCTACGTACATATACTGGAACTCTCCACATTCGTGTGAGGATTGGAAAAATACATAAGCTGTGGTTCCTCCTGCCCGCCCTATAAACGTCCTTTTTCCTGAAAAATTACTTTTTCTCTGCCTCTATTCTTTTTTTTCTTTCCTTCTTTCACTATACTTTTGCTACAGGCAAAAGTAAGTGGCTGGTGATTTGAGAGAGAAATCAGCTGTCAAAGTTCTATCATATAATTTCTTGTATAGTGCTATTGCTATATAAGTATAAATTACAATGTATTTTTTCTATCCTAAGGATTGTAAGTGTAAACAATTTCCAGCCCTTGTTCTACTATCCTCTCTCCTTTTTTCTAACTGTCAGCGTAGGAAGCAATGCAAATGATATAATAATGGCTGGGATGACAGTAGCGGATGAGACTTGATTTATTTCTTGTATTAATTAAATCAGTCTCTAATACTCATAACTTTCTCCTTGGAAAAACTCAGCTCTCTCCCTCTCTCTCTCTCTCTCTTTCTTTCAACAATCTCATCCTTCACATTAATTTTAATGAATTCCTACATGTTTATTTACAGCTTAGTCTTTAGCCGAGAATACAAGATTGCTTATTCGTTTTATATATAATGTTGTGTATATAAAAAATGCATTGAAGGTTAGGTATATGTTGGAAATATTGGGATGTAGAATGTACGCGGAGAGGGAGAGAGAGAGAGAGGAGATGATGGGAGCATGGGAGTTTTCTGAGGGGAAGAATGTCTTTTAAGAAAAAAATTTCCCATTATCTGCCATTAGAGTGGAAGAACATTATCGCTTTTTCTATACAGTAGAAGGGCTCGTATCATTTGATTAATTGATTCCGTTTAGTTGCTCATGAGGATCTGCGTGTGAGAGTTGGTGAAAAGCCGGAGCGATAATGTTAAGGATTTTTATGCATACGTATATACGTGCATACAAAACTTGCATACTACTTTCTCCTCCAGCTGTTTTTTCAACCTGAGCTTTCTCTTCCTCTTCTTTCCTCTATTTTACAAATAATGTTTATACTTTGTTCCTTATCACGTCTATATTATGCATACTTTCTCCATACAAATGGAGCTCTTATTATACTTTCTCCATATAATTTCCTACTGTACTTTCTCTCCATGTTCACATGACGCTTAATAATTCCTCCCTTCCCACTCTTCAGCCACATTACACTCTACACTTTCTCCACACTACTGCTTTCCTTATAGCCTACAACCTTCAACCTTTACACTTTCCCTAGTATGCGTACAACCACATATGTAATGTACATATAAATATAAAACAGAGTAGTAGTAATAGCGGGGAGAGGAAAAAAGTGAACGATTTCTTTGGAAATGTTGACAGAATAAATGAGCGATGTTCAAGAGTGACACTGACATCCGAATCGGTCTCTCTTTCTCCTGTCTCTTCACTCCATACTATAAATAGAGTTTCTCTATCTGTCATAATAGTTTTTTTATTCACCATATTTTCTTTCAGACATCCAAACCCATATAAGGCTAAAGAGTGGAGGGAAAAAGTCCAATGCTTGCGTGAGTGGTTCATTTCTATTGTACAAAAAATGTGGTTAGAAGTGTATTAATACTTATAGAATCCTCTAACTCTCTCTCTCTCTGTATGTACTTTCACTCGTCTTATGTAACCTTGCCAGAAATTTCGACAGAAGAATTTTCACACGCCTTGACTCCATCGGGCCTTTGTTTTTTTTAGATGAATGCAACTTCTATATGTACATGCAGGGCTATTCTCCACATGTAAGTGATGGATTCAAGAGTGAAAGTAGGAGAAAGTTGAAGAGCAAGAGGATAATCCCACTACTTAACATTGTACTTGGCTATTTACTCATGAAAAAAAAACACTCAATGTCTTTGTTTAGAAAAGTGTGAGGAATTTTTATTTTCCCCACCTCTCTCTCATTTGCTCCGGTTGAAAATAAGGTGATAAATCCAGGGATCTACATGTGTGTGTGAAGCCGTGTACTGGGATAAGCCACATGGCTGTTAAGGTAAGTGCCTTAAAAATATTAGGGATTGAAAGTTAAGGAAGAATTATTATTATTGTAGGAATAAAGGCACTTGGCATTATCTTGACAAAGAGATGCTTTCCTTTGAAGTTGACAACTCTCTCGCTTGCATGAAATTACTAGATACATAGAATGCAGGAGAAATTATATGCATTTCTATGGGACTTTCAATGTGGACGTGTAAATACAAAGTGAAGAGTAAGATCATTGGAATTCTATTCTTTAAGAATTACTTAGGGGAGAAAGTCGCGAGATTGTCTTGCTATGTAGGAAAATGTCAAGCTATGATTGTTTTTCTGAATATTTGTTGAAAATTTTGGAAATGAAATACAAATAGAGATTTAGCTTGGTTTCTGCCTTTATGTGTATTAATGTAGCTGTGCAGACCTTGAGCTAATAATAGTTTCAATGGTATTATATGGGTAGTTTTCTGAAGGTGAAAAAGGGCGGGATGTGAAATTTTTCTATGATGAAAAGGGGAGGAGGTCGTAAAAAAATATAGAGAAAATGTACATATAAAGGCTGTGCAAAATATTCTTAGAAGTTGTTTGAGAGTGGAGGAACAAAGGGATGAGAATCAAGTCTTGCTATGTGGAGAACAATTGTGAGAAAAGTGGGAGGAGAGGGCTTAAGAAGAAAGAGAGAGAGAGAGAGAGAATGATTTGACACTAAAGGGATTAGAATTCAAAGGAACTAATGTTACTATTTAAGTTTTTCCCACTTATGTTGATACTATATTTTCCATTGTTATGAGGAAGGAGAAGAATATACTAGTTGAATTTTTTCAAGAGTGTCGACTTTTTATGTAATTAGCAGTATAGTTGTGAGTGGACGAAATGTACATAAAAGCTCATTTTGTTGAGTCTTTAGTTTCTCACTTTGCTGGCTCTTGAGAAAGGAGGAGTTGGTGAAAGTTGGAGAAAGTTGGAGAAAGTGAGAAGATAAGTTTTATTTGAGTTTTACATATTATTTTTATTATTGTTATACTTACATGGAAAATTCTTTCGACATGTTCCTTGGCGGAATTCTCCTCAACTTGTGGCTCTGTATTGCGTCCTAACATCTCATAAATGGATGTGACAACATCCAGCATCTCAGTTTTAGTAATATGCCCATCACCATTTATATCATAGAGGCCAAAAATCCATTGGAGCTTGTCTTGTAGCGTCCCTCTTGATACTTTTGATAGAATGCCAAGGAATTCCTACAGCATAAAAATCACAATAATATCATATTGTTAGATAAATTTGGGAAATTATAGCTTTAATTTTTATGTCACAAAATTTGCATTTCCCTTTTTTTACAAGTACAATCCTCCTAATAGTTGCTATTTTAATTATTAGCCGTAATTTTATATGAAGCAATACTATATTATGTAGCACGTACAGTAGGATAAATACATGAAAATTTAAGTTGATAAGACACGAGAAATATTCTTTGATATTGAAGATATGCTACAATATTATCACATTTCCATTCCCCAAAAAGTCTTGACTGTCACTTCTCTCAAAAACCTCTCTCCATGGAATTCTCTATCCCTATACATTTGATTCCTCACGAACGAACCGAGCCAGAAAGTTAGATAATTTGCATTTTTGGCTAAGGCAAGGCTCCTTACTCCTCCTTGTCCCTCAAGCACATACTGAAGACTTCCTACCACCCCCAGATGTTCCAGACTGATAAAATCCAATGCTATGAGAAATCTGTTCGGAAATTACACTCTGTCTCTGACTCCGACAAAATCTCTGTAAATTCAAGTGAGAAATGGATCCTTCCATTAAGTATTCTTGTAGCATTGGAAGGAAGGATGTTCTTTGAAATTTAAAAAACATTTTTGCATCTCATTAATTTTTTTTTCAAATATTTTTCCCCATTTGAATGTGTGATAATTATTACTGCGCATGTTTAATGTACTTATGAAGCTCTAGTAGTAATTAATGATCTCTTGAAAAATCAAGTGCCCTTGGCTCTAACTGATTGAAAGACAATGCTCTTCCTATCACTTGAAGTTTATCTAAAAAAGTTTTCTATAAAAAATTAAATGAGAAATTCCGAGATTATTTTCTCTCTCACCTCAAAACTGATTTGACCGGAGGAATTCTGTTTAATTGTGTTGAAGACATAATGAGCGTACTGGGTGGCATCTGAAAAGAGACAGAAAATATTTATTAACGTGTAAAAATGAGGGTGAAAGCACAAATGTTATAATTTCCAAATAATAATACAATAATGATTAATGAGTACAATACAGCTCTTCGTAAGTGTAGCTTTTTGCACAACGAATTTTCTAACAATATATTGACATTTGATCGAGAGTATAGTGAATTAATAAAAAACGATGAGTAGTACCTCCTTGCGGAAAGAACTGGGCAAAAATATCTTTGAAAGCATCCTCATCTACAAGGCCAGTGGGACATTCCTGAAAATCAATCACTTTCACTTTAGTCTCATAATAATAATTACTACTGTGGCCTTATTATATAAATATTGAATGTGTATGGATACATAAGAGCTAAAAAGGGTTTTTTTAACTCATGCTATTTACTTTAGTTGTAGTAGTTGGAGGACTTTAATGTGGGAAAAAGGAGGGGAAAGTTGAAGGTGTTGGTGGCAAAGACCATTAGTTTCTAATCCTGAAAGAACAGCCCTCTCCATTACTTCGGACAGTTCCATTACCTCCTTCATGTGATTCTGTCACAGCATATCATTCTTTTCCCTTTACTTAAACACAATTTTTATATGTACACGTAGAATACATAAATATAGCTTGCTAAAACATTATTTTTTCCTAACATCTTTCTCGCTACATACATTTACATGAAGACCCCATCTGAGGATCACTTGTGAACCTCCTCCACTTGAAAAGGTCAGGATTACTCAAAATCCTCAAAGATCCGTTTCCCCCTTTATTTTGTCAAATGTAAGGGCATACATTTGTAATTCAATGCTCCATGGGTCATCGTCTTACAGATCATATGTCAAGTGGCAACTCTATACTTTCTCCGTCAATAGTAAAAACGTCTCACGAAGCAGCTCTATAGCCACCAACTAAGAAGAAATAACTGTATTTTTTTTGGGGCGATGCTAAAAGCTTGAGCAAATTGCACTCCTGTGGTGATCTTGGTCTCTGCGTCAATACCTTTGCATATATTACACAGAGAGATATTTAAGGATACACACGAGCATACACCAGCGACACCTAGGGGTCATGACAGGAAAATTGTTCGGTCAATGACAATTTAGCTTCATGGATGACGCAACGTTGTATATGATTCATACAAGCGAAATTCTATGCGTGTAATTATAATATTAAACATTAAATTGGTCTTATATTATTAATAAGGTCTTACAGAGTTGTCAACGATGTTAAGCCGTTATTCAATTCGAATTACAAAGTTTCAATGGTTAACCCTATCAGTGAGAATCCTCGCACAAGCATCCTCATATTTCTGAGCGGTCAGGGGAAAAACCCAGTGGGGAAAATCCCTTTCCTTGAGCCAAATTACAAACCAACCCTGGGATTCGAACCCAAGTACGACACGACTCAGAGGACGCTCGAATAAATCCGAGCCCATAGCCACTACGCTACAAGGGAGCTTGTCTATGCGTGTAATTTCTGCGTGGGCACTTAACCCTTGCGCCATCTACCGTTTCATATTTACGAAAATTGCAGTTGCTAAACAATGTGATGGATTAACCCGGGATTTTTCAATAATTTCAAACATTCCGTATTGCTTTTACAAGTAACTAAAAATAAGGAGCGATTTCTTAAGTAAATACCAGGGAATTTGACATTTTGACATCAATTAATTCCTTTCCATTAATTTGAAGTAGGTCAATTAGCAAGAGGGAGAAAGTACCTTTACAAATGCATTCTCTCTAATATTCCTACATTAAAAGAACAAGTTGCTGGATAAATGTACGCATAACACTTGAAACTGAATGGAAATGAATATTAAGAAAGGAACGTGCTTTCTCTCTCTCTCTCTCTCTCTCTTTATGATTGACCAATAACCTTGAGGCGGAAATGAAGAAACCTTGAGGAAGAGGTGAAATTATGTCTTAAAACGTTTATAGAGCTACGTCTTTTCAAACTCATCCCCTTGAAAATGTATGGACGAGTTCATAAGAATTTGTGGAAATTGTAGAGGAAAGGTATTTGAGGAAGTACTTGTTTAATTATTCAACCTTACCTTTATATACAGAGAAAAATCAATAGTTTAAAAGCTCGGAAACGTCTTTTGTATGTATTTCTTCTTTGTCTTCTCAACAACAGACATTGAGAATTGTTGGGGCTATTTTGACTTGAAATTCTTTCTCTCCTTCCCTATCGTAGATATTTCTCCTCAAGAAAAGTGTGTTTGTGTGTGTACTACAACCCTACTCATATTTAATGCTTTTACGCATGCACCCCCATATTCTTGTGAAGGTTAGAGCCCTGTTGGCAGTTGAGCATATAGGCGCTCTTCAAATTACTAAATAATTACGTCACAAGTAGGTCACAAGAGTTCAGTAGCAATAAAAATTTTATTCAGCTAGGGAAATCCCCCTTTTTTCTCCCTACTACGTATATCTATGTATGTACATACAGAAGGAAAAGCTATAGAATTGGAAAAAAAATTCTTTTTATACCCTTTTTTCCATGGATGTCCACACACACACAGAGACGTTTAAAAATAAAAGTCTCCACAAATATTTTACAATATACTTTCTCCTCCTCCCCAAAAAAAGCTCTGCCATTTCGAGTTATATTGACAAAATAGCCCGTAGAGGCTTGGCCAAGAACGAGCTCAATGTAAATTTCTCCAAATTTCATCCTTACACTTGTACATACTTAACCCAGATGAAAATGTACTTGAAGATTTTTTTTTTGCATTATTTTTATTTCCCTTCCTAGAAGTGTACTAATGTTGATGGTCAGCGTACGGGGAAAATATCATATAAAACTTACATTTTTTTTCTCTCTCACTCCTCCTTAACGTTTGGCAGCGAGAAAGACATTATTGACGCTGCTTCTCAATAGAAGTAGCCATTATTGACTCAGTATAATGTTAAAATTGTTTAAAGCAATTGTTTGGACTGGATGGATACATGAATATTACAAATTAATCCATTGTTCTTAAGTCCTAATGACACTACTTCTTTTGTAACTTTCATAATAATTACTGCCTAAAAAAAGCATCTCTCTGTCAACAATAATTTTTCTAATATATAAATGCACTCTAGATTTTCTTTAGATATTTTAATATATCGTCGGGTAAAGTCCAAAAGGCGCTATATGCAGAAATCGCTTAAGCATGGTAGTACATGTTAAATCCCGTATAAGCGATTTTTGCATATAGCGCCTTTTGGACTTTACCCGACGATATAGTAATTTATTGGTAGACTTTCAATAGTATAAAAGACCCACCCTTTCACTTCTCCCTTGTAATTTATTAACTTGATAGATTTTAGATGAACCATTTCCACACTCTCTCTGTCTTTTTGGAGGAAAGAGAAAGAGAATGGAAGGAAATAGTAGAAAGAGGATTTTAATTGGAGCGACCATAGCTAAAACAATGTGTAAAGGTAAGGAGAGAGGAGAGTTCTTGGAAAACGTAGAGAAACCACTGGTGTGTCAAATTCCCTGCGACACCGCATTTTCTCCCGAACTTTGTAACTACAACTTGTTTTATTGAGTAGTATCTATTTCTATAGATATAAATTGCTATTAATTATAATGATATTCCTGGAGAGCTGGAGCATAGGATGTTTTTATATAATCTTGATTTATTGTTCCTAAAGGCAAATTTGAACTTCCTGCTCTTTTTTCGTGGTTCCCATGAAAAGACTGTCTTAAGTCTATTAATTGTAGTAGGGAAAGTTTGTTGGACGGATATACATTCTCGTAAGTAGTAAGAATAAGAGAAAGTCTGAGGATTGTAAATTGGAAGTAGATGCTCGACAAGAAAGTTATAAATCTTGACTGGACAGTTCTATTTGATTAATGCTCCCTTCATGGAAAGTAGTGTAGTTGCTGGGTCTGAGTTTCTCTCTTTGCTCTCTCAGAGTATTACAATGGTAGGAGGCGGGCAATGTAAAAGGAGATGGAGTTGTAACACTATGGTCCAAGGGAGGTGTTTCTTTAGGTGGCTACATGTGTAGGATACAGCTATACAAACTATACGTATGTATACATGGATATACGATATCGTACAAATTGAAGGAAGGAAAAGTGAGGAGAAAATATTTACCAACCTGTTTGAATCCCCGGTAGATGAGTTGAATTTCCTTCCTACTGAATTTTGTAGTTTTAGTCAACTTGTCCAACTCTTCGGGCCGGTAACGAGTCACGTGTAAATTTAAGTCATCACCATCGTCTTCTGCGGGTATAAAAAGAGAGAAATTAATGGAAGGCTTAAATATGAAAAATGCTTTTCCAGGCCAACCTTGATTTTTCCATCCGAGGACGACTGACTTTTAATGGAATTAGAAATTGTAGCATGCAGGCTTACGGCATTATACTTTTAAATAAAAAATTAATAACTATTTTTAACAATTAATTCACTGTAAAATAGAAGGCACATTTTATCAGGGTTTTATTTTCTTGAGGCACATCCTTGGATTTTTGCCCATTATTTATATAAAATTCTTAGGAGTACAAAAATATGGAAAGCCATTGAGATTTCAGAGCATTATTTTGTATACAATAAGAATCCTTTTGTTCTAAGCTACAACAAATTGCCGGGAGATAAAAACGAGATAGATGAAAGAGTGATGATAAAAATTCACTCGTAGAAAATGTTTCCTTCAAATGAATCCCGTTCTTGTTTGAGATTCTACATTTTTTCATGCACTAGTAGGTAAGTGGGAGAAATAGTTTGTAATTTAATTTTATCATCATCATCATTAAAGAGAAGAGTACTTGAGCTTTTGATTACAAAAGTAAGTAAAACTTGAAGAAATTCAAGTGGATAATTTTGTGTGAAATCTGACGAAGCTATTCCATTATTAGAGGAAAAGGAAAATTCTTCAAATTTTTTCCTCCAATTATTTTTTTACGGAGGAGAAAGAAAGTGTTGAGTTGGATATACAAATTTATGTAGCAGCATTTGTTTTTTGTAAAACTATATAATTGTTTTATAAGCTGATTGGACAGGCTCTTGGGGACTGTTCTCATCCAAAAATATTTTCTAAAATAAAAATACCCCCAAAGCGTAGGATTTACTCATGATTTACTTGATGGTAATGATATTAGAGAGAACTTTCACCCGAAACTTACTGTTAATTTATTAACTTTTTTCTCTCACAATTCTCCAGTTTTACTTTACTACATGAGCCTGTAAAAGCTGCGAATCTCTATTTTACCATAGGATTTTTTTCATCCGTACCTTATCTAAAAAGTTAATTCATCCATGCCCCTAAAGAAAACTTGGCCATATTTTACTCGTTCCTTGCCCTTTATGAATTTGACATCTATAGAAGCACCACGAAATTATTCACTGCTAATTTTAAAGCCCAAGTTTTGTACCTTCAAAATCGTTTTATGTATCAGTGTAAATGGCCACGGGCTCAAAAGTTACAGGAAAATTTCATGGATGCATTTTTAATGGGAAAGTTATACATTTTTTGAAAACCAGACAATTACTACAAAAATATATAGATTTGTGGAAGGGAAGGTTGAAAAGCCCTCCCCGAGAGCTTTCGAACGATACCACTTGAAGGGGCCTCATTGTGAGTTATGAAAAGCAGAGAACGGCTGACTCAATGAGAGTAAGTGAAAGCAAGGAGAAAGTCTATAAAAAATAATTTTTCATATGGAACATACTATTCCCCTTTAATTTCCAAAGCTTTCATAAGTCTCAAGTAATTAATTCTGAGAAACTGAAACAAAAACCATGGTGACCATAGTCCTAGTGCTATAGTTATGTAGGAAGAAAGGTAAAGGAAGAAAAGCATCCATCACCACAGGCACAAATCAATACAGTTAATTTAGCAAGGATGTATAAGTATTACAAAAAGGTACAGAAAAAGTCCCATTCACTACAGCCAGAGATGGAATTTTCCTAGGAAAGAGAAAAGGACAAATAAAAGAGACCAGGGAAATTTTAGACTATTGTCCAATATACAGTAAATCCCAGAATAATCCAATTTCCATGGATAAACAAGTAGTGGAGATATTTCAATAGAAGTGGAGCAATAGAGAATACTTGCAAGTGTATTCTAATAGCAAGTGTTAATTCTGGAGTAATTGTATAAGTTAAACATGTTTCTCTCTCCTGATTGTAAGTGTAGATAGGTTTACGTTTACATAATGTGCTTACACATTCTGACACACTTGCACAAATTTATAGAGCTTTAATTTCCACATATCATAATTTACGACTTTGTTATTCCAAAAGCCGCATACACTCAGGCATACATTACCTATCTATAGAATCTATACGGAGCAACTTTCTCCCCTTCTCAATGTAAATGAACTTCATTCCAGTTTCCGACAACTTTTTAATAACTTTTCTCTATTATAGTTATTGGGGCGGATATCGTCTCTGTCCTCTGTTCCTTCTCTCTCTCTCTCCCCTCTAACTGTCTCCCCAACGTAAATACTAACCTCTCGTAAATTAGCTATTCCACCAATAACAAAAGAAGCACTGTTTCTCTCCCGTCAGAGATCTCCAGCTTGAAATTCACTATGCTCCCGCAAAGTTCCTATAGATCTAGTGAAAGGAGAGAAAATCCTATAGTTCCCATACAAACTTTCTCCTTTAATCCATAACTAATTTTTTTAAAGCTAGTAAAAGCCAACATATTATTTTAATTGTGGTGAGACTCAGGCAGTTCAAGGATAATTTGACTCCTAAGTAATTTTCCTATCTATTCCATTGAAATTATTGATTTTACACTTTTCAAGTTTTACCTAAGCCAAGGATTTCTCCTTTCTCTGGAAGAATGTCAAGTTAATATGAGTTTTTGTATGGAAATTTGAATCCTTAATCTTTCACTTGAGAGTTTACTTTTATTTTTAAACAAGCAATTAGGCCATCCGCAGATGCGGATGGGAATGTTCTCAGTACAGTAGTTTGTTTTCGAGAAAAAAAAGTAATAATATTAAAATTATTACTTTTTTGCTATTCTTTGCAACTTTCAGTAAGAAACGACCAATTGATTCAGGACGTTGCGTTCTACGTTTGTACAACATGTAATGTGCATATATGACGTCTGCCATCCTCATCATCATCATCATCCAGACGATGAAGCTTTTAGTTAATAAGATAATGATGAGGGGTGAAATATAAAAAAATGCATTCATTATTATCCCAGGAATTTGATAATAATAATTATTATTGAGGCATGTAATTCACTAATTTGTTCAAGAGTTTTTGTAGTAGTAATAAATTATTTTCAAGTTGAAATAAAGAGTTAAGAAGAGGTTCAAGGGGAGTAAAACGTGCTATTTTTTTAATTTGAAACATACATATATTTGGAGGGAGAAAGCACTTGAGTGAATATTAAAAGGAAATAATGCCGGAGCAAAATGTGAAAGTTGTAAAATCCAATAATATTTTTTCAAGTTACATGGAAAAAATTGAAGGTAAGTTTACAAGTGGAGAAAGTTACGTAGGTCGATTTGTATACGTATAAATCACATATTGAATATTTAATAAGGGGAAATCTTGGAAAAAGGGTAGAAGATGGCCAGTAATTTGATAAGTTTCGTACTCAATGAGAGAAAAATTAGAAGGGATTTAACTTGGCTAAAAGGAGGAGGAAGAGGATGAGAAAAAAAAGAGCGGAAATGTCACTTCCCTCGAGTACCACCAACTCAAATGGAATCAACTTCTTGAGATTTAATTGAACCCAGGGTGATTTTACATTTCAACTTGATCCTTCCATTTGATTTCTTTCACTTCAAACTTTAAGCCATGTTTGCTAATAATCCATTTGAGTGTGAATAAGATGTGAACCTTTTATCACTCCTCCTTCCTTTCACAAGGCTCTCAATGCATTCAATTTTCTCAACTTTCAAAGGTTGTTCAACATAATTATTAGCTGAGATTCAAATCAAGGGATTAATTTATTACATCATAAACTTGGTGGGTGTTTATTTTTCAAATGTGTTTGAAAATGTCATTTTCAGATTTGAGCTATATAATTCTTTAGCAATGGTAGAC
Organism: Spatulosminthurus flaviceps; assembly: GCA_034693705.1. Taxonomy (NCBI): domain Eukaryota; kingdom Metazoa; phylum Arthropoda; class Collembola; order Symphypleona; family Sminthuridae; genus Spatulosminthurus; species Spatulosminthurus flaviceps. The sequence continues at coordinate 15,610 of JAQFXU010000983.1, forward strand.
TGTGGAGGGACTCAATGAAGGTGGTTTGTGTAACTGCGAGAGTGAGAGCGTATTTAAGCCAGCACAGAGCAGAGTTAGTGGTCTGTGGCTGGAGAAGTAATGCTCATGGATTTATGAGCAGACATTTTTATAATAGCATTTCATGGTTATAAGAGCTAAAGTAAAATTAGACCAATGTTTTTATGTGGTTGACAATGGCAGAGCTTAGTAAATATTCTTTTTCTATAGGCATAAAATTTAATTTATTAAAATAATTTTCCTGGACTTTTTATGGGTGTGTTTGGGAATCAAAGGGAGAGACATGAAAATGGAGGGAAATATTATTAGTTGGAAAAGGTACATTTATGGATTCTGGGTGTTTTTTGGGGGAGAGGGTTCAGAAAGTAAGAGAAAGTTTTTGTTGGAATTGACTATGAAGTGAATGATGCAAGATTTAGTTTTTACCTTAAGCCAAGAGTATAGGAGTGGGAACTACTTTAGTCATAATAATGTGACGTGAATCGGAACTTGACTGGGAAAAGTTGCCGTCTTTGCCCAGATATTTTTTCATATTGTCAATTTGTGAGATTGCATTTCTGTAATGGGACAAGGCCCAGGTAGTTATTTATACAGATGATGCATGAATGGAAGATCTAGTGCTACCTGGAATATCTAAGGAGAATGGGCTTCGTGGCTCGTTCTCTAACACAAACTCTTCCATTCACTCTCGATAAAATTTATTGTCTCCGTTTTGTCTCTCTATATGTGCCGGCGTCCGGGAACAAAGAATAATCTTGAAAAGATGCCACTTTTCCCTTGAAACACTTGTGATTTATTGTACACGTTATATTTCCTTGTGTAAGCCCATTTGTGGAGGAGTGTACACTTTCAAACTACTTCAAACTTAATCTCATATGTAACCATGGGATGTAGGAAGCCAAAAAGAGAATTATTTACTGGAGTGAAAGTAATTGCGAAAGGTTATTAGGATGTCAACATGCGTCAAGGCTCCGGAGTTTCAACTCTGTCCACACCATTTCGTCTGGAAAGTCAAAAGTATGTAGAGCTCGAACAACTCCTCTGCTACACACTTATTGGAGAGAATAAAACTTCAAGGAAAACTCAACTTTCACAAACTAAAGATTTGCCAGGATTTTCAAATCTCTCCATATATATAGTCTTGTTTAAGAAGTGAGTATGTGAGTTATGACTTATCATTGACTTTCTTCCCAAAGTATCTTAATAATTATTGGCAGGGAGTAGTTTTGTGCTTCAAATACTTTTCCTTTATTTTAATTGTCCAACGACTTATTTTTGTTTTACCAAGCTTAAAAACGCATGAAAAAATCATATCTATACATTTGGGCTTCGGCTTCAACAGTATGTCTCCCATCCCATGCTCGCAGCCGCCATGTGATATGAGAATGTAAGAAAAACTTTTACGAACAAGGCTGGAAATCCATCCACTTGTTCCACTTATACTCTTCCTGTCAAATCTTAGTCCACTGACAGTAAACACATGTGAAATACTGATGTTAATGGCCAAAGGGCTTATAGTTTCTACATATAGTTAGCTAGGCTTAAAGTTTAGTGGCCAATAATTATCCACTATGGCCATTAATCCACTAAGTGTGTGAAATATGCGTCCGTTAATGGCCATTGTATTGCTAATATTGTCTACGTCACCTTAAAATCCATTGCAGCACTTTAGTAGCTTTAGAGACGCATTTGAATTTGACCAATTCCTGTCCATAATCAAGTTTTTTTTCCTCTCACAACTGACGCAGTGTTTTCTCTTCGTAAAAACACTTGCTAAATTAGATTCAAATTGTTTTGGATGCATTCAAAAAATCCCCAAAAATCCTGGTGATAAATAAAATGCGGTTGATTCATTTTGATCCGGCAATTAGCAGCTGTTCTAAAAGACATTTTTACCTTTGCTATAGTAGCTTGCTAAAAGTGGATTTCAATATAAAAATATCCACTAACTTTAATGGCATACAGGGACGGATTAGAAAGCCTGTGTATGAGATTTCCTAAACTTTCGCAATAATTTACAGGTTTGAGGACGATATTGCTAAGAAAGTATGTTACAGTCTCCTTCCTTTCCCCTATAAACCACTGCTACCATTCTATTTATAGCTAATTGCTCAGAAAAGTTTTTTTTCTTGGGAAAGTAAAGATCTGCGAGCATTTACCTAACTCACATTTTACATGTAGAAAACAATGAAATAATTTACCATAACTTTTCCATTCCCCCATACTTTCTCTTTTTAAAATGCTCATACATAGAATAATATCCATAATTTCTCCACTGCTCTTCAAATAAGAACATCAACCTTTCCAGTCCAGTTAGACATTATCAATTGAAAATGGAACAACTTCCTCAAATGCTAAAGGTAAAAAACTCATTTGACATTTTACGGGTAGTTATGGGTGATGGGGTTAAAAAAAAGAAGCTTATGATAAATTGAGAGAAAATGGAGAGAGAGAGAGAGAAAGAAGGCACTAATAAGACAGAATTATTGTCATGAGTGAAAAGGAAAGAAAGGATTATTGGCGTGTGGGGAGCAGGTAAGAGACATATATTGACATAAGCACAAGATCCAGATTGTGCTGTAAGTGAAGTCTTCCATGAATCCACAAGGTCATGTTAAAGAAACATTACAAGAGCCACATGTAGTCCTCCTACCTCCACCCTACTACTCGTATATACACCCATCAGATAAACCAAATTAAGGGAAACAGTGACATCCCAGAGTAGTGCATTTTCTCCAACATTATTTACAACTACAAACATATTCTCCTTTTTATGCTGGCAATTCTCCAGGCATCATATCCAAGGAAAACACACACACACACACACATGTTAAGAGCCTTAACTTTATTTTTATACGTCGGAGGGTAAGAAATCTGACTACTTTAATGTTATGTTATGACTTGTCAAACCTCCCGAGTCTCTCTCTCCAGTTAAATAGGACACACCTGCCTGCACATAGCTTCCAGCCCGTATAGTTTTTCCCAAGTAATGATGAGAGCCATAAAATAGGGTTTTTATACCAGTGAGAGAGTCAAAGTCCAATGTGGTTCTTGAAATGTTCCATAATGGACAGTGATCCCCAGTGAAAGTATAATCCAAGAATGAGTAGACAACTGTCAAGAAACTGCTGCTACAACTCTTTCCTACTTTTTCCCTCCTCCTATCTCTTTCCCTTCTTTCTCTCACTCTCTCTCCCTCTGTATCCCTTTCTCGTGGAAATAAACAGGAGTGTTTCTTTACGGATCGATAAGAAAATATGAGACAGCTTTTACACACTGTCATCCATACTATTGCACCTTATTAAAGGAGTGAGAGTAGTGGTGAGGCTCATGTGTACATGGAAATTAGAACGGCACTCAGGGAGAAGCTAGAGATTGCATATGGCATCATATTCCTCAACAACTTTCTCCTATGCCCATCAAGTGTGAACACACGCATTGAGAAGCTCCTCTCCAGCAGAGGCTACAGCGGATAGAAAATACATCAGAAAGTTGACCGCGTGTGTAAGGAAAGTGCAAATGTGTGTTCACGTTTGCGTGCCGTGAATGCTTGAATTTTGTCATGAATTCTCTCTCTCTATCTTGCTCCTCTACTTTTTTTCTTTTCTCTCTCGCTCTCTCTCACTTTCACTCCTGCCTTCACCATCAACCAAAGTATCTGACTCTAGGGAAATGGTAAGGTTAGTGACTAACACTAAGGTCACATCTGCTTTCACAGGACGAATAAACTCGGAAATAGTTTGTTAGTTTGAGGAGCATCCCAATGAATTCACACATCTTTTTTTTCTCTCTCTCGCTCTCCCATCCTTTTATTTGACCACACTTCCGTCCCCTGTAATCAACTATGATCCTGGAATAAAGAACTATTCCATGAATTTTTCACCCCAAACCTGATGTAACATCTACAGTTTTCACACACTCTTATACGGACTGAATGATCATGAGAATTTCACAGATTCCCTTAATCCCTTGAAATGGAAAAACTTGCAATCCATCCACCTTTCCCACATCTCCTCCTCCTCCTCTATACTTTTCACATTCACAAAACTAAATTCAATTTTACCCTTTTCCTTTCACCACTCACTCACATCATCCACAACTGCACATTATCTGAGCAGATGAAAGGAATTGCATTGGCAAAACATTGCACATCCCATGGCTCTGATCCCATGTCAATTTTCTCTATGGAAATCTGTCAAGAAATATTTCATTTATTCCTAGCACTTTTTCTTCACTTGGATGGGAGAGGAGGCTATGTTGGGGGGAAATTCATCCAAAGAGTGAGAAAAAAGAATGAGGAACTAAAATAAAAATTCCTCTACACAATGTATTCCTATTGCATTGAGAGAGAGAGAGAGAGAAAAGGTAGAGAGAAAGGAAGTCATAGAGGGAAAAGGTAGGGAGCGTTTAGGGTAAAATTTATTTTTACATGTAGTTTTTGTTTATAGAAGTTGCTCCGGTGCCAAAACCATTTCATGTAGAAACAAAATGCTTTTTCCTATGGAGAAAGTGCAGGGTAAAAGTACAGTGAAAATACATTAAGAATTTTTCTTGGGGCTTATATATATTTTATATACAATTTAGAAATGAAATTTTTTTCAGATTTTTATGAAAAAAGTTGAATATTATTATTATTATTATTTCCTTGAATGTTACAAAAATCCTTTGGCTATTATCATTAAAGAGATAAAACCACAGGAACTTGAAGGTTCTATAGTCCACCTGAAAAAAACACTAAAAGGATGGGAATCAATTTAAGGGGGAAAAACTAATTTTCATGTGGAAATAATCCAAGGTAGCAAAATTAATTCCTTCGTAAGCCTATCCCGTCAACTACCCAAGCATACTTGGGTTTTGTTAGACAAGTTACTTCTCCCAGTTAAGTATGACATGGGAGAGTGGGCGAGAGGAAGAAAAAAAGAAAGCATTTCATTTAACAGGGAATTTAATCCTGGGAAATCGTCTACATTCACCACAAATTGTTTCCTTTTTTCTTTCCGTCAGGAGAAAAGCCGCATCTTTGAGTAAAAGGAGATAACCAGAATGGTAAACATGAGGAAAAGATGTGGAAGAAAAAAAAGAATTATATTTGTACATGCATAGGTAGAAAATCTCGTTTCTTTTTCTCTCGCTTTCTCTCTCTCTCTCTCTCTCTTTAGGTTAAAAGGACCATGATGGAAGAAAAGGCCTAGTTCCATCTCTACATAATAGTTACAATTGGTTGGGTGAGAATGAAGGTAAGGTAGGGCCCGCTCATGCTATTCTCTGGAATATTGATGGGGAAAATGCTGGCCTTCTTAAGCCGTGGAAATCCCACGGCAATGAATCGTCCTGATCGTCTCTTGTTTTGGATAAAAGAAAGTTGGAAAATAGCCGTCTCGAATGACAAGTAAGAAGTACAGGGCTTTTCCTTTTTCCGATAACAAACTTTGGCTAGCCTCGTTGCACATCCAAAAAATTAACTGTTGGCATCTACATCTTCTTTCACTTTCCCTTCTCTTTCTCTCCCGCTCGCTCTCTCTCTCTCTCTCTATCTCTCTCTCTCTCTTTCTCTCACTCCTTTCTCCTTCCTTGAGTTATTCCCTTAACGATTTCTTCCTTAAGCATTATAAGTTTTTCCCCGATAAGTTTTACAAAACACGTATAAAGGAAAAGGTCCTCCTGGAACATATGTTCCAGGAAACCTAATCAGCATGAGTAAATCTCAGGGCTTTTCATAACACTATTGGACAGATTTTGAGCAGGATTCTACATTTTCCTCCTTGTACTTTCCAATCCAGTCCAAATTCTTCCACGGGCTTGGAAGAATACAAAGATAAACCCATATAGTGTTTGCAAGCCATGTAAATATGTACAGGCGTATATATGCTTGTTGCTAGCGTGAAGATAGGAGATTTTTGTTTTAGGCTAAAAATTCTCCGTTGTGTTGGAAAACATTTATTGACGCTCAAGATTTTTTGAACATTGAATTAACAACCTTGCATTTAAATCAACTTTGCTTTAGTGAGCTTAAATGAGAGGGAAATCTATTGAGATTTTTTCAAGTACTTGGATTCAACTCTTCTTCTCTCTCTCTCTCTCTCTCTCTCTCTCTTATTGGTTAAATTTCAACTCAACTTTCTCTATTGGATAAAAAAGGCTTGAGAAATTGCTGAGTGAGAGATTTTGAGGAAAGTCATTCTGATCAAGTGGTGTTGAAAATAAGTCCAGAGATTTCTGGAAACTTTCACTTCTATATTCATTTGCTGATAAAATTTGGTGTAATATTTTTTTCTTCGGTATTTATTATTGCCAATTAATTCCTATTTGAGATCTCTGAAAAGTGAAATATTTTTATTTGCAGTAGTACTAAAAGTAGCTTATCTTGGATATTTCCCTTGAAATTGCTATGAAGGAAAGAAAGATTTTTTTTTCAGGGAGAAATTATTACATGTTATACAGTAAATATCGTCTATAATGTCATACCTCTGTGTGGTTACTACTACAATAGTGGTCAGCATATTCCGTTAAATATGTAAAGAAAGACAAGATGGAAAATTATACTAGGAAATATATGAGATTCGGTGGTAGGAGGAGCCTAGTAGAGTCTTGAATGGAGTGGAATTTAAAGGTATGAAAAAGAGAAAGTACCCACTATTTATAAAGTACGCCCCTTTTTTGGAATTCCAGTATTTTTACTAACACTGAAAAAACTCTCCTACTTTCCCTAAATAGTTAGCTAAATAAATGAAAAAAGTCATTAGTTATTTATGTGTGTATGTTGAAACTCTTTTTATTCCTTGTAGGAAATCCTTGAGTGAAACGAAGGGGAAAAGTTTGTAAAAATCAAGGAAGAATCCAATTCCATGCTCCTCTCGAAAAAAAAATCAATGACTAGTAAAGGGCTAAATAATTTAGAGTTGTTGCATCTCCTAATAATTACTACTCGGAAAGATTGAGTTTTGGGTGAAAGTTTATTTTTTCTCTCGCTTCTTCCGCCTTTGAAGTCAACAATAATTATTTGCGTTTTATTTGCTCTCTCTCTCTCTCTCTAGGGGGGACAGAATCCATGGAAAAGGAAAAGAGTGGAAGACTTGAAGATCAAATAACCTTGAGTTTTCATTAGCTTTCTCTTCCTACATGTCTCACCACCTACACATAAAGAGTTCCACTATTTTTTCCCAACGAAAAGTTGTAATTAAATTGTGAGGTGAAAACTAAATTAGAAGGAATGCCAATGTTTTCCCTTCCTCTGTTTCCCCACTCCACTGAATTTCCTTTTCCCTGAATCAATAAATGGGATTCCTTAAGTGAATTTATCTAATTGGAATTTTCCACATCTCCATAATTGGACTTTCCAAATATAGCCTCCTTATTATTCCTTACTAAATCATAATTTCCCCTTCTATGTATTTTTATTTATTTTTCTCTTACAAAAATACCAAGAAAAAATTACAAGGAGAAAAATTTCCACCCCCCCCCCACCTTTTTCATTGCATATTCCAATGCTCTAAAAGAAATTAGGGAAAAGTCATTTTTTCTTACTCTTCCATAGCATCGCTATTTACTTGTTTATTTCCCCACAAATGACAAGATTGTAGTCTCATGGAAATCTCTGGAAACGTTTGTGAAATTTAGCAAAATTTAGTCCTTAATGAGGATCTGGATTGATCGGATACAGGATCAGTTTCATAGGATAATAAATTAGGTGGTGCTCATAGCTATTAGTACTAATGGGGGGTAAGAATATAAAAGTTATAAGCGGACCTATAAAAAACCCAGAATAAAATATACATATTGTATGGAGTCATAGCATGGGGAAGTCATTAATGATGGAGATACGGAAACCTGAGAAGGGTGAGGAGGATGACAGGATTTTGAAAATCCACTCCAATAAAATTCTCACGTTTACTTCAATATTGACCCATATAATTCCAGTAATACTTACTACAGATTGGAAAGGTATGGAATGATTTGGTGGTGGTGCTGGATATAAGAGGAAAACACCTTTTTTTGCGAAGGAGTTGAGTCAGAGATTGAATTATTTATTACAAGTCTGGAACTGGAGAGGCAGGACATTTTCTCCTCTTATCGTAACATACAAATCCGACTCAAAAGCTCCCGAACATAACTACGATGCTTTATTTGATCTCTCTCTCTCGACTTTATGATAATTTATTTATGTAGTCCTACCCGTAAGAACTACCACAAGGAGTCACTATTTTATCTACTCACATCACTTTTCCATTTCAAGCTTATTTTTCCCCTTTTTATTTCTTCTTCTTCTTCTTCTTCTTCTTTTTCCTCCTCCTTACATAACGTTTTTTCATGGATAAACTACCTAGACCAGAGTCTGTATTGGATTAGTATTACAGCTCTCGAGTATTTACAGGTACGTAGTTATGTACATTTTTTAGTACATGAGTATGTTCAGCTACATTGAGTCAGTTTACATTTTACACTGCTCCTTATATACATATAAACATCTATACGTGCTTGTAAATATGTATAGTATCTACATAAAAAGATACTTTAGGTCTTGGAACATTTATAAAGCGGACAAACCATTTCGAACCATGGAATTTTATTTGCCATTTCCCTCACTACTACTACAACTCCTACTACTATATGGCTCCTACAGCTACGGCTGGTGCTGCTTTCACTCAAAAGTTTAATACCATTAGCTTGATAGCTTTCATGTTGACATTCCTTTCCTTTGCCCGGCTGCTCTCTTTTTTTCCTATCAGTTAATGCTCTGAGAGAATTATTACGCTAGACGTACATCTACATCTGCGGTCACCAATGACTCCCCAACGAATGTAATGTGTAGCAAATTGTCTACCTTCACGCAGGGCAAGTAGAAAAACTTTTTTGAATTCCCTATGTATTGATTAAGTAATAATTCATTAATTTTTTGACGTCCGAACATTAATTGACTTGAGGTTATTCTAGAAAATATTTTCCTATTTATTACTTGTGTAGGTGGATATGTATGTACATTTTTGGGGGAATAATAAAAAGAAAGTAGATTTTAGGGATGAAAAATTTGGGGGGTTGAAAAAATTTTTTCCTAGGAGAAAAATGTATGGGATTTTTATTTAGAGGGAGCTTGATGTAATTTGAGGAGGTTGTCGGGCGGCTGAGTGAAAGTTAAAGAAGGAAATCTTTTGTAGCGTTGGTGTTTGCATTGGTTTTGAACGTGTGTGTGTGTGTGTGTGTAGGTTTCATACATGAGGACAAAGCGAGAGGAAATCGGGGATATTCGAGGAGTTTTCCTCTAGTGCGGTAGTCAACAAAGAGTATGAATTTTTGCGATTGTAGATGAATGGATGAATGAAGCGTAGAAAGAAAACTGCTACCATCTGACCTTTTCTCTGCCGAGAAGCCTTGGCTTACTGGCGGGTTCCACCGGAGAAATAAAGGAGGATGCGGAAAAAAAGAGTAGAGACAGTTTACAATATAGAAGCAAGGATATGAGAAAAAACTTTGGGAAGAGAGAGAGAGAAGAAAAAAGGGAAAAGTGAGAGAGAGAGATTTTTCGATTTCTCTTCGTTTCACACTTACTCCTGTCGAATTCCATTATGTTTTTTCTCTTTCCTCCGACTAACTTGGATGAGTTGGAGGAGAAAAGTGGAGAAAGACTAAAATCCTTCTCATCCTTACTATATCCTTCTTACAAGTATGAGTAAGAGTACAATATAAATGTATATGTAGAGGGAAATGGATGAGAAAAAAATTCATAGAAGGGATCAGAATACACAATCATTTTGTTTCCTAGAAAAAATTCTCAGGGTTTCAGAATTTGGGTGGTCAAAATTTCTAACTTGAATGCATTTTATTTTGAAAATGAAATAATACATATAATTTCCAAAAAAATTAAATATTTGATTTATTTCTCATTCCTCGAGGTCCATTTGAGTGGGGTTGGAGGATGAAAGGATTAGGAAATTGATTTCTCTCTGTAATGACATAATTTTTATTTCTAAGGGTCAGTAAACATTGGAAGTTATTAAAGTTATCTACTAGACGGACAATACAATGGAAGTCCATAGCGTTAGCACTGTGCATACGTATCTATTTACTAGCATGGATTTTCCTTCAGAAGACGTAGTAGTAGTAGTAGTACAGCCCGCTATATGAAAAAAGATGAAGGGGGAGAAGGGAAAGCTGAAGTGAATTTAGATTTAGATCAAGTTGAACTGTTGGAGACGTAGGGTCTTGGAAAATGTTTCCAAATAACTCAGGATTCCAGTCGACAGGTCCACATTTGCCCTTTTTACTAACGGACGGAAACATTGGCTTCCCCACTTTTTTTTCCACACACGCTAATAGACTGTGTGAGACTTTTCTCTCAATTTTTCATTGGAACCAATAGACTTTTAAAACCTTTCCTTTCCATGATATATAAGAGTTTTGTGGTTAAGTTTATTTCAAAACCACTGATTTTTTTTCTCCACTAGCTTTTCTCCCTCCCTTATACGTGGAACACATCGTATAGAGTTAAGTCGTTGTAGGACATGGTATTAATGGGGGATTTGTCCTGTACACATAGCTTCATTTATAACTTTCTCCAGATGACTCCGATAACTTTCTCCTCCGACTCTTACTCCCTTTTTCCCTTGTTCCCTCAAATATAATTAATGTTTCCCTCATATGAGAGACCACACTATCTTGACCAGGAGGAGAACAAAGGTTACTTAAATTAATGAGAGATTTCCCCTCAAAGCTTGAACTCATCACTCAAAAAATTAGCCGGATAATTTTCCCACCTTCTCCAAAAGTCAAAAATTATTTGGTGGGCAACAGTGCAAAAGGGGCTAAAATTTACCTCACCTTATGAGAAAGTATAAAATTATGACCCTTTTCCCACTTTGATGATACTATCCATCCCACCCATGAAGTTGATTTACCAATTATCGCTTAAAGTGTATGCGTCTAAATGAAAAAAAAACTCATAAAAAAACTCTGGCTTGGTGTGAGTTGGAAGGAAGCTTGAGATAGATAGGGAAAACCATCAATTACTTCATTCTTCTAGGGTAGTTATGTAGAGGAATCATCTAGGAAAGAATGTGAGAAGAATGTGTCTGTGGAATCCCTTTAGTTACCTCTCAGTTCCTCACCATAGTCAGAGCTACACATAATCTCTCACACCTAGAAAGAACGGGGGAGAGAATGTTTGTTAAATTTCTAGTAGCTCTCTAATATATGTATATGTGTGCATATTTGTATGGGTATTTGTGTGGAAGGAATATTTGCAATAAATAAAAGTGTTTACATAAATCAGAAAATTGCTCCTTGACAGTTGATAGGGCTAAGGCCTGTATCTATCCATGGACTGTAAGAAATGTGAGCATTGGTTGAGTGAGTGTATGCAAGATTTATGACTGCTCATCCCTACATTTAAGCGCCTATGAATAATGATAGCTTTTGTGAGGAAATCAAACTTTCACCAATATCTTTATCCTGGCTATTGTGTGTGGAATTCCTCAATGTGTAATAGCACAAGGGATCCATTCGGACCACATGGTTGGCTGGAAGTGTGTCGATGTATTCAAGCAAGAAAGAATACCAAGGGTGTGTATGCACACACACATACTCCTTTTACTACATGTATACACGTAAATTCATATCCAATTCATGTATAAAGGGAGAAATGGTTGATCACGAGGAAAGAGGAAAACGATCAGTTTGTGTCTCGTACTTGTGCCTCGGGTAGAAATTGATTGCAATTGATTGTGATCCGTGTAATAGTCGAGGTGGCTTTTACCACAATCTCATCTCTACTTGTGCCAGTCATAAGGAGCGTTTTTCCCATACCTTTGGGATATTTAAACCATTTCTTATGCTTTCCCCTCCCTGTATGTAACATAGCATGTCGAGCGATCTAGTCTCAATCCAATATTCTCACAACTTGAACCTTTCTCTTCATATTCCTTCTCATCTTTCTCTCTCTACCTTTCTTATCTACTCACAGATCCCTCCTTTCTTTCCATTGTGTATACATACTAAAATTCCTCAGTTTTTATATACATATTGCTCATATTTCAACTTTTTCCCATAGAACATTTGCACTCTCTCCACGTCTACACTTTAGAACTTTCTCCATGAATACCTTTGCCATATTTCCCAATCTGGTTGCTGTAAGTACGGAGCGATGGTTAAGGGATGCGTTTATAATTAGTAAAAAATTTCAGTGTAATAAATAATTAATTATTGTAACCTCGTGTAGAAATATATAGCGTGCCTTTCAAAATCCTGTCAAAAAGTATTGTGAATAGCTAGAGCGTGTCAAAATGTGCACAGACGGACATGAGAAGGGTGCAGCGGGTAAAAATACTTTCTCCTTTAATATTCTGCAAGGGACATATAATCCCATTCCAATTTACTTTAAACTGGATTACGTGATGGAATTAAGGGCAAAATAATTTCAGAGATGCATTTCCACCAATGTCCCACATCCAAATTGAGAATTGCACCGTTGCAAGCCACAACCATAGAAATATACAAGATTTCTACTAATAAGATGAGATGTGGTTGTAGCCTTGAGTAGATATTGACATATGTATAGTAGAGTAGCATGATTTGTATGTACTTGTAGTAGTAGTAGTAGTAGTAGTAGTAGTAGTAGTAGTAGTAGAAGCATGTCAATCGGGAAAGAATTTTTCAAATTAAATTCTCATCACGTAACTATCTTGTGTAAGGTCAGCCAATGAGGTCAGAGACATTTGAAGGAGTCGAGTGAAGAAATCCCATTTATTTATTGTACTTGATATATTTTTTTCCCCTCTCTGACCAATAGAGAGTGGCTATTTTAAAAATAAACTTTTCCTCTCATCCTCACAATTACATTGCACTTCCCTCTAAACTTAGCCTATAAAAATCACATTCCCAAGACCTGCACCTTGTCATTTGAATATGGAGGAGCTTTTCCCTACTTTTTGTCTATTCCTACCAGGAAGCCTTTCTGTTTAACAGAGTAAATAAATACTCTCTCTCTCTACCTACTACTACTACAACATCATGCATACACAAATCCATGTTATTTTTATGCCGTAGGACCTCGAGCATACGCTACCAATTGGTTGTTAATACAGCTGTGCTACCATCAAAGAAACATTGGCATTCCTTTAAAAGCAAGTGAAAATGTGCATGAGGTTTTTTATCTGTGTGCAGAAAAACTTAATAAACGCTACTACACAGGAATATTTCAACTTTTCAGGGAAAAGGATAATACGGGAATTGGATGGAAGTGTCAACTGCAATAATTACGCTTGTTATCACATTCTCACATCATTTAATAGGTAAAGTGCATTGGAAGGTAATATGTTTCGGGGATAGTCAAGATTTTCTCTAGTTCATGGAGAAATAATGTCAGGTAGTAAGGTAGTGATGTGGGAGAGAAAGGATGGGAAAACTTTTCCTGCATCTGTCTCTGTAGTACATGTACATATTTTTCCTTGCTCTCTGTAGTTGTATGTGTGTGTGTGTAAGAGCTAGAGGGAAATATTGATGTTTGCATTAGAGCTTTGTAAGCACAATGACACTTTGATTGATCAGCCGGCTGACATGGACCGAGGGTTGAGTGTGAGCGTGTTCTGTGTGTAGCCTTGTATAAGCTCCATATATATGTAATTATAGGAGAAAACCACATACATATAAAATATATACATAACCCCTCGAAACTATCCCAAGCTCTCAAGCCTGTCGTTAAATGAGCTCACACCGTGTTTTTAACCTACTTTACTCCAACCTTCCAGACAAGATGTAAAGAGCGACAATGAGCTACGTAGTTTTACAGTCATCGTCGTGAGAGAGAGAGAGAGAGAGAGCGAGAGAAGTGTTAAAAATGCTTACGCATACCGTACCTTCATCGTGGATATTTAAGTAATCAAAGTACGAGGATAACCACACATCAATTCTCCTTATATCTCTCCCCTGTCAACTGCAACTTGTCCTCTCTACTAAAAGCCTCCAACCCCAAACTATACGTATATGTACATATGTGTAGAAGCCTATAGCCTTATCTAATAAACTACCTTTTGGAAACATCTGGACTCAAATCATACGTATAAGATGTACGTACGTATAAGGTTTAAGGCTGATGAGAGTTCTCCATTAGAAAATAAATATCTCATACTATACGAATCATCACGGTAATCATGGCATGAAAATTTATTGAAAATCTAGTGGAAGTCACCATCAAGCCGCTACACTTGCTTTTTTCCTCCTCTCCCCCCCCACCACCCCCAAAGTCAAGGACCATACATATGAATGATTTTTTTACATGTATATACATACATACTAAAAATATACATAATTACATATAGTTTTTATTTTACCAAATTTTCACTAAAGATCCCCTGGTAATCTTCATAGAGTAAAATGGGAAAAAGAAGAAGAGGGAAAAATCATGTATTTAAATCCAGGATTTTCATTTACATGGAGAAATATATTCCATTGAAATAACAGAGAGAAAAATATTAGATTGATGTGGTCATCATGATGAGACTATGTAGGATTTCTCTCAAATGTTATACATACAAAAATGTTATATAGGAACGTCACAATGTGACATTCCTGTTCCAGCCAATACGTTTTTTTCTACCTTGAGCCCTTTCCTACTCCCTCCGGTCATATATGTCAACTTGTCTACTCGAGAAGGAGAGATTGAATGGCAGAGGGATGGAATTGGGAATGTAAGGAACAACAATATAAAAAGGTTCTTCTAAAATTCCTACAATCCCATCCATTGTTAAGTGAAAGTCCTTTAAAAAGGAAAGCAACTATTCAATTTCCCTCTCTACTTTTACAATTTTATTAAATCCTTCATTCCTCCTTGAAAGTTATTGTTTTTTTTTAAAGCTTGTATTTTATTACTTTTTAACCTTAGACATTGAGGAGGACTCTATAGTAAAATAAATAAGCTGCCACCATAGAAAGTAGAATCTTTAGGTGAATCTTGTGCTCTGTTGGCAGGAAAATGTTCAAGTAATTTTTTTTTCAATTCCTTCCCAGAACAAAATCTAAATAAATATCTTGAGAGATAAAGAGAGAGAGAGAGGGAAACATATGAGGATGGAGACTTCTTTCGTAAATCGTATCTGGCAATCGGTGGAAAATCTAAGGAATAACAAGACTTCCTCATCATCCCAGTTGTAGTAATATAGAGACGATGGAGCAATTTGGAGAAGGAAGGAGGAAAAATCCATGTGTAAAAGGTAAATGGAAAGTACAGCATAGATGAAATTTATGTGAAGAAAAAGGTTCACTTTCCATGTTCTCTACAACTGTTCAAATACTTCACCATAACACACATATCTTCATTATATGAGTGAACCTTGGAATATGGTAAAAGTAAATGGCTTCACTTGCTTTACGTAAAAGACGAGGGAGAGAGAGAGAGAAACTATCACAAACAAATCTATTTGTAGAGCGTGTAGAGGATAGCACTCTTTCTCAGTCAGATTTTTAGCTTGGATATCACTTTCAATACAACAACTACGACAAATGTACATGCTGGGCTTTAAGAAATTTTTTTTTCTCTTTCTCCCACAATAATATATGTCACCTTAGTTATTCCCTTTCTCTCTCTCACTCTCTCTCATATTGAATTCTCTTGAAGAGAAATTTTTTTCGTTGTTTATTTAAAAAAAAAAGCTCATGTTTTTTAAGGGACAAGTTCCTCTACAATCTCTTGGATATTCATGGGATGTACATACTAAAAGCTAGAATATCTTTACTCTATCTATTCCTCACAAGCTTCTTCTTCTTCTTCCCTATAAACTTTTCACAAAGTTGGTTTTGTTTGATTTGTATTAAGAAAGAAGAAGGTATTGATGTCGGTGTGGAAAGATGGATTTCAGGATCACCCTACAAATTTACTATGTAAACTTAGGCAAGTGTTCACTCTAGCCCAGAATAGCCAAAATAGCTTGGTGGAGATAGTATTGGGAGGTGATTGGATTACGGACCTTATGAATCTCTTCGAGTGGTTTTCAGGGAGATTGGCAAATATAAGACGAGATATAGTAATATGTACGAATATTTATATTAGAGAGAGAGACAGAGAGAATTAAAAGTAGCTATAAATAATCTCTATTTTCTACTTTCAAGCTATACACATATATTATACATGCATGTACATATATAATGGCAACCCATGCAAGTTATAGTAATAATTGGTGAGGTTGAAAGGCTTATGTGTAATATAAAGGCCTATGGTATTTATTAATGGGATGAAATGTAGAGACTGTGAGAAGCTTAGAGAATATAGGACATTGATTTTATCTCTATTCCTTCCTCCCTCAGAAAATTTCAATACCAAATATTTTTTTAGACAAAAAGAAAATCATTTGCTGGAAAGTATTATTAATGATTAGTGAAATTTATAAAAATTCCATTAATTTTTTTTGCATTTGGAAAAAGTTTTTAGGGCTTGAAATTTTACGTAATAAAGCTATAGTAATGTGTCCATAGATTGTCTTGGTAAATTATTATGGATATGTATAAAAATGACATGTATTTTTACTGGTTGTTGTTGTTGTTGTTGTTGTTGTTGTGTAGAAAATGGAATTTAGTGAGCAAGAAATATATAGGAGGAAAAGACTATAGAGAATTTTTTCTCATGATGCGATGTGTGTGTGTATGTGGAAAAAGAAAAAAATAGGTAAGGAAAGTTGTCAGATACCTTTTTTATTTTTGGCCCCAAACATGGCATCGCATTTATTCCCTCCTCCTGCCCGGGACTAAAGCGTCTGTTCTTTTTCTTTGTTTTTTTCTCTCTGCCTCTCTCTCCCTGTTTATTTTCAGATTTTTTCCCAGTAGTTTTCACCATAACATTCACTCACAATCAAAGGACACAATGCGGGAGACTATAATAATATTCAACAACAATTCTTCTTACATAAGTTCTGTCAAATCTCAACAGAATCCAAGGTAATTAATGGGAAGGTGTGGGGGGGGAGGAATTTTACAAGATTAATTAAATTAAAAGTTAAAATATTTATCACTATACATAAAATTATCCCTACTGCTAAACACCTTACTAGACTGATATACATAAGAGCAAAGAAAAGAATATTTATTACTACCACAATTGCTTCAGGCAGAGTGGCAGATTGGGGACAATGTTGAAAATTCTCCTTTTTTAAAACAAAATTAACATAGGTTAAAAAATTTCAATTGGCCAATTGCTTTATGTATAAAGATAAGAGCGTGGTGTAGGTTTATATCATATGCAGGGCAAGGGAGCAATTTAGCAGGTAACGTACTTGCAATTTTCTTAGGGGCCCTGTAATATTAAAGGCTTCTTCTATTTCCTCATACATGTACATTTTCTTGATATATTTTTCAAGTTCAATTGCCCTAAAATGATCTACTCTTGAATTATTATTATTATTACTGTAAAGAGATTGGTGCTTTGAATTCAAAGGTTTAACTCTCCAGTGTGATTTTATGTTGAAGCGGATAATACAAAAGGGTAGTAATAGCTAGGGCGTGTGATAAAAGTTCAATGCAAATTCCTATACAAATGATGTTTACAGTTAATTGCAAATGACATTTTTTTCATAGGAAATTGGTTAGTTTTAGTGTGAGCGTGCAAATTATTTCGCGGGGAAATATATTGATAAGAGTGCAGGATCAAATATTATTAACATTACTGTGCCTTACAAACCACACGCATCACAGCAATCTTCTCTACTATTACATTGTAATTCTAGAGAAAATCCATTTCTATAGTAAAACAGGAGTAATTGGTCTGAATTTATCCAATTTTCTTGTCTCAAGATATTTGTATTTTTTAATTTTGAGAAAAATTGGAAGCTTTTAAAATCTCATGTAAATCTATTAAATCTAATGGGATATTTAGTCTCGAGTGTTTTTCCTATAGCATTGGTATGAAATCCATGAGAATATGTCACATAAACGTCCTCAACAACGTAAATAGGATTTCATACATGTACAGGAAAAGGCCTGTGATTAAAAGAGCCAGGGAGAAAATATTTTGACTCAATTATTAATAAATAACCTCCTTTCACCCGCCTTTCTCATTTTCCGCATATAAAAATCCTCCTTTCTCCTATTATTAGCTTTACTTTTTATCTTTTTTTTAATAGACATTCCTATGGAAAAATATTCTTATTCTTCTTTCCTATTGTATTATACGCGTTCCTTCAGTAAAGGAAATGTAGTCCAGGGAAAAACGTTACAATTCACCCATAATACTTCTCCCTACTTTCATTTTTCATATCTATAATGATTTCCAATACATTTTTCTACTCCCTCTTCTCTCTGTTCAAGCTCGAAAAAAATGGTTTTGGAAATCAAAAATTCTATGTGGATGACTCTAGTATGGGAGAAGAGAAAAAAAGATCAAAGAATATATTTATACTGAACAACTTTTATGTTTTCTCTCTCCTTCCTAAACGCATGGCAAGTTGGGGAGAAAATATCCTCTCTCTCTCTTGTAAATATCTATCTCATATTGCATGCAATTATTATGGAATCTCTTCCATAATAGAGGAAAAACAAAAGGAACGTGTACGAGAAGAAAAAAAACAAAACACGAAGAAGAAAATAGCTCTTAGATCTTCTCCTTCCCAAAAACAAGCTCTACATCTCTTACCTATGCTATACCTCAGGGGACAGAAAAAACACTCTTTTGGGAGACTATTAACTTACTTTTTTCCTTTATAACAATCCTTCACTCCTAACCCTTTACTCCCATCCTCTAAGCTTCGAGTTAGACTAAAAGGTCAATGTATAGAAATTTGTTTATATGCTAAAAATGTAACAAATTTTTTCCAAGAGGAAAATAAATAAATTTTCTTCCATTATAATACATTTAAAAAATCCCCATTATTTTAGCCCTATATAAATAGCGTGCGAGAAATAATAATTCTATACAAAGAGGGGAAAAGATTCCGGAGGGAAAATTTTTCATTAGCATCTATAGAGAAATTCATGGAGAGACAGAGTAACCTACAAATATTTGTTTTTAAAGTATTTAAAAAAATACCTGCTGGGAAAACCATATTGGCTGAAGCTGTAATTTATCACGATTTAAATTTCTCTTACAAGCCCTTAAACGATTGAGATTGGAGAACTGTGAGAAAAATTTTTAGTCCTCAAGAAGATTTTTTTACAACAAACTTTTTTTCCTCTTGATGATTTTCCCGTATAGTTTTTCGTAGTAGTAGCTTTGGAGTCTAAAGTGAATGATTTTTGTCATCTATGTTTAAAGAGGAGTTTTGGGATGATAGGAAAAGTTATTTGAAGCTTAAGGAAATATAGGAGAAACTAATTGATAAGAATATTTTCAAGGATACCTTTTTTCTTAGAGGGAAATATGAAGGATGGAGAAAATATTATATTTGAAAAACAAGGAGAGAAAGGAAAAAACAAATGACGTATTTTTTTTTGGAAAGAGCGCAAACAATGAAGGTAAAAAAGTACACGTCACTTTATCTCTATCTTTATGAATATTTTCCTCTAGTGAAAAATGGGATTTGTTTTGGAAAAGAGAAAATTCTGGGAAAAGAAAAGAAATTTTTTTCTTCAAGAGAAATGACGGAAGGAAATTTTTGGGGAAAATGTACAAATATTTGTAAAGAGAGAGAGAGAGAGAGAAAGAGCTTTGGTAGATTTGTTAAATGGTTCAGTTTAATGGTATAGCTTGGCTATTTTTCCACAAGAAAAAACTAACTGTTGATTGCTCGTGTGAGTGCTGCAAGTCAACTGTGTCTTCCGTTTAGTTCGGCGTTCTTCCTTTAACAACAAATACGAGAAACGAGAAGGGAGAGAGAGAGAGAGAAAAGATCCGGTGCGCCGTCTCCATTCACCTTTCCCATCGTCTTCCTGCCTTCCTGGTCCTTTACTTTACTACCAGTGTATTAATCCAAGGTGGGTAAAAAAAACTTTTTCCACATGATGAATCCATCCGTAAGTAGCTTTGTATATATATTCGGCTTATTTCCTTAGGTTTTAGCAAAATAATAAGAATGCGTGTGTAAGGATAGGGAAAACTTTTACCATTTCAGCCTCCTTCCTTACTCTTCTACTGGATAAGATTTACAGGGGAAACCAAAGGAAAAGGATCAGGTTTCATAAACAAACCTACCAGACACGTATATGCATGTACATATGTACATCTACATAGTTATATATTTTGCAAATCAAAAGTAAGGGACTGTTTTTGGTTGCGGGGAATTACCTGTGAATCTTATATGAAATAACACGGGGCTCTACCCAGGCCTGCTTTTATTTCCTTTTGCCTAAGCTTCCACGTAATTTACCAGGATGTTTAGAAAAAAGTTTTTTTGGGAGGTTATTCTAATGGAAGAGATTTTTGTTTTATTATTGCCTAACAGTTAAGGCATTTGGTTAGAAAATTGAATGATTTTGATGATTTTGTCAAAACTTGTGACATTATGAGACCAAGAGGAGTGTAAGGCTAAATGAGATAGCACAAATATTTTTTGGGAACTTTATGGATAGAGCTAAAAGGCGTTTTTAATGAAATCAAGTAGTACATGATGGAAATGAGGGTAAATTTATTCCATCCAGTTTTAAATATTGTATTGTAGCTTGGGAATAATTAAAAAGTCATTGCTAGTACTTGATTTTTCTAGTCTTGGATATTTATTTGATGGGGAGCAAATAACAATGTTATATGGAAATTGCTAATTTACTGTAACTTGGAATCCTTAGTAGGTAAAATTGTCATTGATATGTAAAAATACATATGTAAATATACATATCGTCGCTGGAGAAGCAAAGTGGTCTAATGCACGAATTGCTTAAAAGCAAACTGAAATAACAACCACC
>JAQFXU010000984.1:0-36415 GCA_034693705.1 Spatulosminthurus flaviceps
TGAGGATTGTATGATTATGGGGGGAGTGGGGGTCAAAAATAGCAAAAATGTGCTGACGTAATATCTGGACGCCCCCTTAAGAGTAAAGTGGTTTAGAGCTTTTGTTGTATTGAAAATACCCATGACTTTGAATTGTTGTGAGAAAGAGGCCAATTAAGTGTCAAAAGTCATAGTAACTATTGTAGGAATAATGTAGTTTTCAATTAACTTTAAATGGAGATTTAATAAAAAGGTTAGAAATTGTTGCCAAAATATTTTGGCAATTTGTAAAAGGTTGGGGTGTTGAAATAAAGTAATAATTTTACTTAATAATATGGATTTCATGAAAAAAAGACTCCTTGCAAAAGAGCACTTGAGTAAAATCACGCCGACGACGATAGATTAATTTTTCTTTGTCCGTCATCACGCATATACTTGAAATGATTAGCGGTGTATATAAGAGTGAAGGATCTTTTCTAGGTGTACGCATAAATATGTCATGTCTGTAATGTATAGGAGATAAGTGTAGATTTTTGGCACCATTTTCCCTCTGCTCTACCAAAAATCCCAATGAGTTTCGGAAGTAAAGTAAGGGAAAAGGAGGATTGAAATGGAATTAAATTCAAGATTAAATTATATAGTTGTTTCCAATGTGTAGCTCACGCATCCTATCGCGTGTGTCCTCCTAACGTCAATTTTCTGGCCAAATTTTCAAATATCCTCTTCATGAAAGAAAATAGGCGTGTCTTGAAGGGAGCATTTGAAAGAAGTACTAAAAATGTGTAAGCTTCATGCAAAACTGGAATTATTTCCTTCCTTTCCAAATCCTCATTTGTCACATATTGTGTGAATAACTTTATTCCCCAAAAATATGACTACGCAGCAGCCATCAGATTAGCCCAGAGTTCCTCACCTACAAACATGGCAATGAACATGTTAAAGTCCAACGACTGTCCACACCATTGTCTATGAGGAATCCCTGCCTACTTGACCTCTTCATTTATAATCTTCTCACCTTTTTACTTTACTACAGAAATTGACGGAAAAATGGGGAAGTTCCTCTAATGACATGTACATACATACTATTTCCACAAGGAATTATACAATTCTCATTTTTTCACCCTCAAGGCAAGAAAGATTGAAATTAATGTAAATCCGCTTATCACTTAATATTTATAGATTACATCCGATCCCTAGAATTTCCATCTACTCACTACTCTGAGATTTAGGGTCAAAGTATTTGGTCATAGAAAAATTTAGGATGTCAAGGCTTTTTGAGAAAAATCTTCCGTGAAAATTTACTCAAGTTGCTCAGGATTCTGAAATGAATTAACTGTGAGAAATTGGGAAAATAATTACATTTGTCAACATTTGACAAATCTGGATGATATTTTAAAGGGGATTGAGAGCAATAAAATTACAATAAAATTTAAGGTTTAGTTAGAGAGGATTCGTTTAGGAGGAGGGAAGACTTGGAATAATTAAATGGTCTGACTTCCCTTAAAAGCTGTAAGGCAAAACAAATGTGTTGTTTTTTTTCCTGTCTGGTTAATTTCACATTTTAAAAATTTAACCCACATTTTATTACACTACTGAATTTTCCTTCTTCTTCTTCTTCCTCCTCACACTCTCCTCTTTCTGTCACTTGAACAAGTGTAATATGTAGTATTTGAAATAATTTATGATTGTCATTTTACTTGGATCTCTTGTAGTACGTACATAGGGTAAGTGTTGCGGATACTTAAATTATACCTCCGTATAATTTACCAAAAAACGCATACATATTATCCACCCACTCTCACACATACATCACATCAGTTTCATCAAATAAATGAGTAGCTTTTTGAGTGTTGAGGAATCCTCTCGAAATGCGAGTAACAAATGGAATGTACCGCATATACTACTATCCACGAAGGGAATAATGTCATATGAAGTAGATACATAATACAATACAAGCTACATGAAAACTAAGCTAATAAGATGAGGCAGGGAACTTGACTGTAAAAATAAGAGATGCAGAAACATTTGTACTCCACAGAGTGAGCATTCAGTGCAAGTGGAACTATAATAGCCACTTATTTAAACCTCCCTTTCCACTACACTCCAATAGAAACTCATGTCTTTCTGTACGCATACTATATTATGGGCCGTGACGAAGAATAATTGCAAATATTATTATTGTTGTTGTTGTTGTGATTGCGAAAATGAAGAGAGGATGAGCAACAGGATTGAAACATTATTTTAATTCTGATAAACTCATTCCAACTCAATTACTTTACTCGAAAATGTCACCTTTAATATTGAGAGAATCTCACCCTTTCACAATATATCAAGTAAGAATAAAACGCACACACACACAGAGGAATCCCTCATACGTTAAATACGATGGAAAGTTATTTTTATCTCCAATCAAAATGAGTCCTTTTCAAGCTTTAAGGAATTTTTCCCTTAACTGTCGAAATAAAAAGTTTCAGAATTGAATCAAAAGAAAAAGTTACAATTACCAGGGCCATTGTGACAAAATTAAAGACATACAAACATATTACGCTAAAAGTATATGCTAAAAGTACATACTTTAAGTACATGCTAAAAGTACATGCTAAAAGTACATACTAAAAGTACATGCTAAAAGTACATACTAAAAGTTATGGAGACATTAATAATTACAGCAATTGTTCAACACTCCCGCGACTACTTGACTGCGTGTGAATTTTCTGAATTAAATAGAAAATTTATTAATGAGAGAGATAAGAGCTAAATTAACTCTATAGAGAGAGAAGAGCCATTGGGGGGAGGATAAACATGGTTTAACTAATCGACTATACAATGTAAGCCACACGCAATTCAATGAAACCCTTCAATTACTATTATTGCAAATTCTATACTGAGGGAATTCACTAATTGATTTGATGCGTACAATTTATCATCTTCCATCCTCCTCCTCCTCTTCCTATTTACCCTTTCCCGCATACCCTAATCCTTTCATTTTACACAAAGTTACAAGCGCTCATGATGAAATAAATAATAAGAGCTTTATGATAAAAAAAAAGAGTTTGTATATGTGAGAAATACATAGGAGCGGAGATATAGACATTCCTTTATAAACACTCCCTTGAAATTCCCCTGATTTTTCTTTTCATATGAATTTTGTACATTTCTTTTCTAACGGAGATTTTTTTTCCTATTACAAATGATATGATTTTGTTTCATTATTTTTGTGTATGATTATACATATGTGGCTGAGAGTCACTCATGTGGAAATGAACAGACGTAAAGAGTTCCATTTTTACAAGACATGGTTTAAAAATTTTGGGATGAGCTGTAATTACATATATTGAAGATATATATACTGAGTCAGTCAGTGAGGTCAGTTACATAGCCAAATCAATTTGTAATAACATGAAGACTCAGCCTTGTGGTAGTACCTTCTGTCTCACAATGAGCATCGGAGTAAATTCTCAAGATGGTAGCAGATTGTCTAGTCCAACTACATAAATACACACAAGTTATCTTAACGGATTCGTATATAGCATTATAACGCTGCGCTGGCTGGATAAGGAGACATGACTTGTATGTTTTTTTTACAACCCTTTTATTACTTTGAGGATCAATATCATCCGTCTTAAAAGTAGATAGATGTATCGGAGTAAAAAAAGAGCAGACTTCTTGAACAGATTTGAACTAGACGTATGTACAGAGTACATGGTAAAGCTAAACTAAAGGGATAAAAAAGTTTTATAAAATAAGAAGGCATAGCTTGGAACTAATCTCCTAGTAAACAATGAATTTAGTAGAAAATTGATAAGTGTGTAGGTTAAAAAGTTGAGATATTTTGGTAGTTTTGATATTACATAGAAGAAGCAACGGAGACCAAAAGAACGGTCGAAGCTGAAAATTGTTAACATTGACCCTAATAACCGTGTGGAGAGCACCGTATGGAGTAACTTTATGTAGAACTTTGTTTTTTTAACGCTTGTATTCTTTCCATCACTCACACACACACACTTTTATAGCTCATGCACACACACACTTGTCCCAGTCAATCTTCTCCAAGCTCCGTGGAGAATCAAGGGAAGTTGAGTGTTACCCACAAATTCAGCAGAACCTACACAGAAAACAGAAGGAGAAAAAATACATTTTGTTTACCATTTTCTTTACAATTCTCTTACATCTTATTTGTTTGCATGAGATGATGAAGGAAATGACACAAGTTTCCATTTTATTCCTTTACCTGTCAACTCCAAAGGAATTTCCATGGACGTATTGGGAATTGAATGGAGAGTATGCTATATAGTAGAACGAATCTCATAATAGGGAGTTTCAGGTATTTCAAATAAGGAGCAAAGAGTGGTGTAATGGAATGAGGAAGGACAAAGGCGTGAAAATTCCAATGGAATTCCAAGAAGGAAAAAAAATAAAGTCTTTCAATGAATCAAATCAATAGGTTAATAGTGTGAGCATTGTAGCCAGCTGTTTCCTATTATTCTTTACATGTTAACTCATAATATAAAAAGCATATAAACATTTGCATCTTTGTGTGTACATACGGAGGATTGGGACCTTTACCACTGTATGCAATCACATAGGATTTGTATGTGAGCACACACTTGTTATTATTACAAGAAGAAAATAATAGGCTGCCGACAGGTGAAGCGTGCTTCATCTGACCGTCGGATTTCCATTGTCTACGCTATTGTCTGTCTGTCTCTTACTCCTACAAGATAAATGTTGACGGAGTGCTTTTAATTACTTATTACTAAAACCTTCGAATTACCAGTTGGGATTATCCATTAGAATTGAATCAAGTCTTGTTATAAATATAGACTAATTACTACTAATGTGGATTTGGTTCGTCGTATAAGGGACAGGCTTCTTTTTCTATATACAATAATATACATACGTACCTATCCCCATTTAATGCCATTTAATTTTCTTTGATTTGACCGCATCGGGAAAATACACATGGGAATTGACGTGACTGTGCTAATTATTTTTACCTTCAGCCTCTCAATTAGATTTAAAACGGTCAGATTCGAACATTGTCGTTGACATAATTTTTAATGTTCCACTATGTACAGTGCATATGGTGCAGGGCTGGTATAAATGATGGTAAAATATTTACAGGTTAATGTAAAAATTGAAGCTGAATTTTTTCATGTATAGTAACTATATGTGTATGAGAGGGAGAAATTAAAGACCTAGTTTTGAGACTTATATAAAATTGTTGTTTGAGTGTGGAATGGAGTGTGTTTTACTTTCTAGTATTAGTCAAATCTAATCATGAAGGTTAATTGGGCGTAATTAAGGTTACGTAACAATGGACTCTCGGTCATCCCCAGGTATATTATTTGTTTTTTTTCAGGTACATGAGTACAAGTGTAAAATTACTTGATTTAATATGTATTTAATAGAGGAGATTTTTCTAACATTTTAGTATGTGCATATTTAAAGGGACTTTTTTTCTTGGTGGTTAGAAACTATAATTTTTTTGTATTTCTAGAGTATATGTAGCTCATAGGTAGGATGGAAAAATTAGGGATCCTTCCTAAACATACATCGTAGTTCCTGTAAAAAGAAATTTTTCACACTTAAAATAAGAAATTCAATGCCGAAGGGGATATGTACATCTATTTTTTATATGTGGTTTTAGCATGTTGATTTTCTAGGGTTTCAAATATATGGAAAGAGAGCTAACAAGAAACCACAGAAATAGAGAGCTTCTGTATAGTTTGTATAAGGCAATCAATCTCAGTTTGTTCGTTAGATGGTTGGTGAAAGGTTTCTGGAAAAATTGATTGATTGTAGAGCGGTGTTTTTTAAAGGGGTCACATACAATTTTTGTAGGACCCAAAGTATGTAAAGAAAAAAGAGTAATATTATGTGTATTTTGAATACAGGGTGAACCAAAAGCAATGGTTGAGTAGTAAAGGTTGGATAATAATTGAAATCTATCATGTAATTTGGTGATAAAAGAAGAGATGCGGATAGATTGGTGTAATATTCGGCACAGCATTCAAGGTTTATTCTAGTACCTGTCAAGTAAGATCTTTGGTGGATTAGAAAGATTAACATTAACCTCTGCTGCTGCTGCTGCTGTCGGAATATGTACATGTGTTGGATAAGCAAGATTTTCTCAGCCGTAACGTAGACATTGAACAGATGAAAACATTCAACTGTAAGATTTTTAGCTAGTGCTATAATATGCACGTATACTGTAAAGATTTAACATATGGAGGTTTCAATGTATAGTAGAATGAATGGTTAAAAGGTATGACAAGATTCGTAGATCCTTGCCTATAAGATAAAACTGACTGAGCAGAGAGATTCTATGAGGTATGGGTAAGGAAGGGAACTATGTGAAGCTAAATAGCTGATGTGTGTAAAAATCAAGAGTCAAGTATGTAGAGACAGGGAGACGCGTGGAGTAGCACATGTATAATTTTTGAAAAATATCAAACGGTGAATTTTCTTTCCAATGCAATCTCTCTCCTATACTCTTTTGTATGACTCTCATCGTCTCTCGTCCATAGATCCGCCCGATTCTTAAACATCTACATACTCAATTATTATTTCAATCCACATTTTAACTCTCACTCTACTCAAATTCTTCTTTCAAAATATAGTACATGTAGAGAATAGGCTAATATGTATTTATGTGGGAAAGGCTTTAGAGTATAACTTCCATTATCATTACTACATCTGATCTAGAATTATTTTAATTTGTTGTACAGAAGAGCCCTTTGAAAATTTTCATTTGTTTTGCATGGATACGTCTCCCATTAAAATTACATGAATGTATGGAAACAGCGCGTTTTTCATTTTTCAATGCTAGCTGTTTTTGGGGGTGGCGTGAGCACCCTTTTTAAATAACCTCGTCCACGTGTCCACTGTCCTTCGACAAGATATCTCAAAAAATACTTGAACGATTTCGTTCAAAATATCTCTATAAACATTGTGTAGGCGCTTCACTCGGATAAGTTCTTTAGCGGTTGAAATCGGTCGGTGTGTTTGTATAGGAAAAAAATTGAACAGAAAAATGTATTTTCCCTCCTTCCGCACTGTTTTTAATGAATTGTTTTTACGTGTAAAATATAATAGATAGTAGTAAAAAAAACATAGGGTTGAATTTCAATATGATTGAAATCAATGGCTTAGTTTTTGAGAAAAAATTTCAGAAATTTTCAATATCAAATTACATTGCCCGTAATGGTAATAAATGGGAACAGTCTGGTCGCGTTACCATTGATACTGTGGCGAGCATTGTGTATCATCTGGAACTTAAGGGATACTAACTAGTAAGCGTGGATATGATGCAACTTTTTTAAAGCACTTAGAATAGGAAAATATCTCCTCGCTCTACGTCTGCTCCTGAGAATTTTCAATTACTCCATTTTCATAGGAGTAGAAAATAATTGGGAGGATGATTACTTTAATATCCGGATGGAAAAGTACTCCACCTTTCTACAAATAAAGCTAACATAGATAATTTCAGTAGTCACATAATTTCCATAACCCACCCTCGCCTAATAACTTGCCCTAATGCAGGAAAACATTCATATCATCATACATAAGCAGATATATTATTATTAATAAATATCACATTTTTTTCATCCTCAGCCTTTCTTCTCCTGAACATCTGAAAATTTAAATCTAGAGTAAAAATCCCCCTGAATTTCCCAATAATTTTGACTAGAATGGTAAAATGCACATTGCAAAAGGAGAAAGGTAGAATTTATTTAATTATTAATTTATCGAGATTTATTGAGTTTATATTTATTTTGAAAAAATTAAATTAGTTCAATTACAAAATCTTGCATTTTACATGCAAGTAAGTACCCCAAAAAAATTTACAAACTCCTTTTCACTATAAAGTTACATCACAATTTAGTCAAAGAAAATAATTATAATGCTGAAGAAAATGTCAAAAGAAAAAATTTTCCTCGGTAGTTTTCTTCATTTGAAAATTAAGTTTACAAATATTTACATATATTATAGTATAAGCTTTCGGAAGGAATTTAATACTATCAAAGCCCTGTAGGATATCCTCCATGGTTTCAAATGCTGATGAAGAAGTCGTGGCCTATTGAATGGAAAAAACGTTTGAAGAAACTTTTTTTTCAAAAGGGAATGAGCTTTAGACAATACAAAAGACTAGATTGAAGAAACAATAAAAATAATAATTATTATATTGAAAAACATTGAAACCCCTTGCATCCTCTGAAAAGATTACATGAATGGAGCACACAATACAGGATGCAGACAGTTTTATAATTGAAAAATTAATGGATCCTTTCACTCTCCTATATAACGTGCATATTTAAGATATCGACATCAACTAAAACAGCTTCTGCTCATCTCTCTCTCTCTCTCCATTACATGCTTCACAATCCCTTTCAATTTAGTTATAACAACAGCAAGAATAATAATAATTTTTCACTCCATTCTTTCTCTTCCTACACTCAAAGAATCTACTCCTTTATTTACAAACCATTAAATGAATAGACTCTTCCATGTGGTAAACCTCCCTGTCTTTTTGTATCCCATTTTAAGGGTAGCGAAGCTCCTTTGTGCGAAGCCCGGAATGTGAAAAAAGGAAAAAATAACGTCGATTTCTAACTGCACAGATTTAAATCTCCAAAATTTCGTGAATTTTCCTAAAATTGTAAGATTTTTAATTTTTCCATACTTTGGTATATTCGTAAGATTCAAATTTAATGTACTTGTTTGACAAAGGTCAATTTTTTTTTACTTGAATGACATTTATAATAAATTAGAATAAATTCACGAAATATCTAAAATAGTCAAAAACAATATCAATAAGTTTAAATGTGAAATAACTTATATGAATAACTTATAATATAAATATGATTCATTTTCATAATTTCACTGCTCCGCTACCACTTCGCAGATGGCTCTGTGGGCTGGAGGGTATAAATCTATGCGAAGCATGGATTTTTATACTCAAGAGTGTCAACTAATTTCAATTTCCTCAATCATTCAAGTAGAAGTTTTAAAATTCACAAGGTATGCACAAGCTATACTAATTTTCTTTTAAAGCTGAGCGTCGATACTAAATTGTATTAACATATTTATCAATTTTATCATGGACAATGTTGATGAGAGTAAAAGTAATATCTCTTGATTTTATATTGAGCTCACCTCGTTAATTGACATTAAATTTTAATATGTTTTTTTAAACTTAATAATTTTTTGGAAATTAAAATTTTTATTGATTTTCATTATAGAAAGTCTCAGATAGTTTTGTAGATAGATTTGTTCATAGCTCTATAGCTGTATTGTATGTAATATTGTGTGTAATTTTGTGCTAGCAAGTGAATTTTCAATATCCCTTTCCGACTCACTTGTTTCCATGAATGAGTGATTGACAGCGACAGCTCCTTCATTTGCTGTGACTTATCATTTTGTTGCTCTCCTGTCCCTATTCTTAGCATCACTGCATCTTCCATTCACTTTAACAATCAGATTTCTCACATGTTACATACTTTGAATTATTCATTATGTATTCCCATTTATGGTGTGACAATTTCCCTGGTAAATCAAGCCTGTAGAGAATATTCTAGGACCATTAAAAAAGTGTAGGTCTAAAAAACATACATTTTTCCCCCATTAGAGAGAGAGAGAGCCTCTCTCAGAGAGGGAGAGTTCCCTTGAAATTTATGTAAGATTTTTACATCGGCTTCTTATTAAATATTATCAAAAATTGTAAACGTATAAAAGAATTTTTTTGTTTGTATAATCAGAGCAAGGATTTCAACTCGAAATTAAATATTTATCCTCCTCAAAATCTCACATAATTAATTTCAATTGGAATGTGGATGAATGGTCTCATCACAATAATAGAGTTGGCTCAAATGTAAGAAAAGGGATTTTGGGGTAACAATTTGAAAACATCTGGTAAGATTAGGTGGGGAAAAAATGAAGATGAGAGGAGATTCAAATTTAGATATATTGTAAAGAATAAGAAATTTTTTTGGTGACAATAATTGAGCAAGTGGACTTGGTGAGAAATGGATGATAAATTTATTGTGTGTGCATGGATGCATGTCATATGTATATGAATCGGATATGTATGTATGTGTGTGGACACGTGGATGACAAAAGGATACGAAGAACTTTCGATTTTTTCTTTAGACGTAACTTTATAGCAATTGAATTTGTTATCCTTCTTTTGAGAGTAGTAATACATGTATGTAATTCTTAAGATAAAATTTTGCTCTGCTATGTACAGTAAAATTGAGCAAATAATGGGTAGACAAAGTTATGCAGATTTTTTTAGATTCAAGGTAATTAATGAACGGAGACCATCCAGATAATAGGATAGAGCAGGTTCTATATGTACAGCATATGGGTAAGGTATGCCACATGCAACTTTTACTTGAGGTAGGAACTTTACACTGATAAGGTTTTTCATTCCAAACATTATTTTCTCTGGGCCTTTTTACATTTTTTCGAGCGAATATTGTATCTTGTCTTGTCCACACAAAGTATATATTTTATTTGTTACTGCCGTCAGACATTTAACAAGAGAGCTTGCTTTTGGCGGTGAGACTATATGGGCTCGTAACGGAAAAGGAAAGGGTTGTAAAGGTTTTTGTGTGGATTTCTTTACTATTTGCATTTCTATGTATACTTTCCGCATCACTATGTAATTTTACATGAGGAGCATATGTGAGGATGGAAATGTACCATTTATTTTCCTATTCGACCATAAAATTTGGAATTCTCTCCAAATTGCAAATCTCATTCATGCTAATTTTTTCCCCCTTCAAATGTCTGTAGTACTTAAGGAATCGGAGCAAGAACGTGGTTATGCAATCATTTGTACGAGTCTAGAGACGAGATTTATATAAATGATGGGTCAGTTCATTTTATACGGAGTGGTTCATAAAGATTCGTGTATGGTTACAAAGTAAAACACTGCAAAAATGCATACAATAATAACACTATCTGATTATTGACACTGGTGCTATAAATACATGGAAATTTGGATGGTTTGTTTTGCTAATATTTTGGAATAGAAAGGAAATTATTTCTCGTAGATTATTTCTAACAGTCGATCGGTTCTCTTGTTTTTACATCGCTTCTATTTAATTGACTATTCGCAATGATTTTTGGTTGATTGAGGCTCCCATTAATATTTGGCCTCTGTGAGATTATAATTCGGTTTCTTCCTCTTGGTTTATTTTAGAAGTGAATGGAGTTGTTTAAAGATTTTGGTTGTAATAGAAATCTCAATGTATGAAAAGTTTCCGGCCACCCTCAACATTCCTACAAAATATCTTTATTTTCCGTTGGTATTGCTGAGATTGCAGAGGCTTAACATTGTTTCCACATGATAGGAAATTATGCTGAAATTTATTGGTTTCGCTGATATATGTTGAAGGAATGATGGAAAAAAGGACGGTAAACTTGTGCTTTTAAATTGAGTTCCGTTGATCGTGAGGTATTAAGAGGAAAATGCAGTTGGAAAATTATTCTAAAAATGTTCACATACAACATGCTACGAACTTCCTACTTTTCTACTAAAAAAGAGGAAGTACATGTATGTGCTGACTTTATAAAAAAAAATTTCCGTGTAAATGTATTAGTTTTGTCAACAGTGTAAAAGACAAATTTTGAAGTAGCGAAGGTAATTTCTCGAATTCCCAAATATCTTAAAATTGAATTGTGATAAAATAACCGTAATATAAATCAAGTAACTACCAGCTTCCAATATTAAAGTTATTTTTGATTTCGTATGGAACAGTAAATAGAATTTATTCAGTAATGTCATTTGCAAATGAAGGTTCCTTTGCCTGTACAAAAGTATGAAGCTTGTGACGATATACAACATGAAAATGACGGGAAACTTGAAGTAGTTAATTTATTAAGAAAAAATTATTCAGAGCCTTTAATTAATTTCCATGCTATTTACAGGATGCCAATTTTATCCCCTTGGGGAGTACCTCCGGTTCGTACGAATCCCGGAAAATTTGCGGGTGGGTGAACGTGTCATGAGTGTGGAGGTTCATCATAGGAAGAATCTAACATTAGAGTCTGTTGATAAGGTAAGAATACAAAAAAAACTTTAGTTTAAAAAAAATAATCCTAAGAATAGTTCTCAAGGACTAAAATATTATTATTTACTTTCTTTCCCATTGATCCCATAAATCTTTCTTAATCGTCATAATAATTCACTGTTTCATGCTTTTTCACAACTTTCATGCACAATTCTTTAAGGCATAGCCATGCAAAAAACATGGATATTTTATTGGCACAAGAGCACAAGAATTAAATAAGTACATGTATTTAGCAGGTTTAAAATGGAAGAGGTAACTTTTACCCATGCAACTTATTGTGGTCTACACTAAAAGTCTCTCACTGTAGATTCTGACGTTGCATATTTATCCCTGTCATTTCTCCACACAACTACAATATTTACAATTTGCCTTGCCTTTTCATTCTGTATACTCTACTATATACGAAATCCCTTGAATCGTGCTAACAATGCCAAGTTTCCCATTGACGAGGATACGTTCCGCTATGATTGTATATAGAAAAATCTTAAAGGACAATAAAGGATGAGGATGAGACTCAAAGAAGGTTTCAAATTGAAGAAAGTTTGATAACACAAGCTCTTCTCTCAGAGTAAGAGTTGTTCTGAGTTTGTCCATTATTTACATACACTTTTGTGGTTATTCCTTTTTCCCTAGTGTCGCAAAACTGTCGTATTGTTAAGTATAGGAATAATAAGTCACTCTTTTTTTATATGCCGTAGATAAGATATTCTAAACGTAAGTTTATCATTTGTAGCTCTACGCACAATGCAAAAGGACCAATTGAGAGGGTAAGCATTTTGGGGGAGATTGGCATTATTAGAATTAGCGTATTGGATTTTATACGTTGTAAAGCGTCTTGTGAAGCCTAAAAGCTATTCTCTCAATTTTGTCATGATCATCATCATCGTAGTATGGTCTCTTCATGGAACTCATTCGTCAACCATGTTATAATTGAGGCCAGTTAATTTCTATTTTCGCATTCCTTTTTTACACTACTTCTTACACCAAATCCCTTCCTAATCTTAATTCCTATTGTAGGCTATAGGATATCTACTTTACCGGTCTTTAAAAAATAAAGGATTGGTGTATATAGAAAGTAAGATTTTACATTGTATCTTTACAATAATAATAATAATTAGTCACAGAGTAATGGATTACTCATAGGAATTAAATACGACCATTGTTTACTTTTCACCTCCCACACTGGCATATGTTGATGATTGGTGGTTTTGAGGATCAAAAGGAACATTTTTTGAAGCATTGAGAAAAATACAATTTAATACTATGTACTGTGAATTGAATGGAAAATGTTTTCTTCATGAGAAGTTAGCTACTTATACTTACTTGAGCCGGAAATAATGGGTTTTTACTTGAAAGAATCCTTTTTTTGAATTCCATGGTTTAGGTTGGATTTCTTCTTTATGGAGATGTACACTGTGTAATTATTGGGTAATTGTTATTACAGGGGGATGATGCCAAGTATTTTCTGCTCTCAGAAATCAATGCTAATTTAGTTGAGATCAAGTTGAGGAAAACACTGGAAAACATTGTGGATAATGATAGTCCTCAAAATATTTTGAAGTTTCGCCTAATCTGCGTTCCAGATGAACAAGAACAGGTAATTATGTCAATGATGTATTTATAAATAATGACATGTACTAATTTTTAGTTAGCATGTGGAATTGTATGGAATAATGTTTTTTTGGGGATTTCCAGACACCGTCTTTCCTTTCAATAACGGTCTACGTCGAAGGTATGATATTCAATTGCCCATATATTTTATTAACTATAAGTTTCTATTCCAATTTATTTTTATTTCTTGTGAGAGCTTTCAAAAGAGATTTATTTTTAAATACATTTTCCATTGCATGTGCATTTGCAATTTCCAAGGCATTGGATTCTTATTTAAGGTAGGCATTGACATGTTCTTTGTTATGAGTAGGAAGATTAAACATATTGTTTGTTTTATTTTTGAGTAGATGTGAATGACAATAGGCCACAATTCCTCAATTTGCCTTATCATGTGACAGTGGAGGAACTTACCCCAATAGGTAAAGAGTTTGGACGTAATTTATATGTTATTTTGTGTGGCAACTTTTGTCGGTCTGTATTAATAGAGAATTGTGGTAAATATGTTTTCTTAATATGTAGGACTTACTGTGTTCCGAGGAATCCAAGCTGTAGATCTGGATAAACCGTAAGTTGAAATAGAACCGTGGATGCAATATTCATTGAATTATAAATTTTGGATTTTGAGGTCCCTGGAGAATATCGAGAGGATTGGTGAGGAAATTATTGTGAAGGTTTTATTGCTGAATGATTTACAGGAATACAGCCAATTCCGACATAAATTTCTCAATTGTCGAAGGAAATGATGATGGGAAATTCACGTTGGAGAGTAGCCATCGGGCTGCATTAGTTGTAAAGAAAAGTTTGGACTATGACTCAGGAGATCATGAGTTCCGGCTGAGGATTTTAGCATCCGTAAGAATAATTTTTATTGATGTTCTTATACCCAAATTTACTGGTTACCATTTAATTTTCGCATATCGTTCGATATTGAACTCTTTCATGGGATCCTCTTCCCTAGCTATTTACTATTAATAATTTTAAATCTCATCCTACAACGTTGGAGATGACCCCAAAACTAACAACAATTACATTTATGAAATTCTTTGGATTGCTAAAAGTAAATTTTAATTATCCAAAACATGTCTGCCAGACGATGGACGTTTAATTATTACTAAAACCTTTTTAATCTGCAATCAAAAATGTAAGCTCACAATTGAAAATACTGAGCTAACAATCTGCTATTTTGATTTGTGTACAAAATATGATCTGTTCATCATGTCAATTATTTTGAGCCTTGTCATTAGTACAGAGCGGTGGTTAGCATTTTCAATTAGAGAAGGTGACCCATCGTGATTTGAGCCTTATCTACTTACATCAGAAGAATCTCCCATCACCCGCAGAGTCTTGTTAATTTGTTTTGCGTAATCTAACTAAAAGTAGTACCTTTGTGAAACCCCAAGACGGTAAGAAGAGTCAAAGGATATTTATTGAGTACAGTAGACACTATGGAGGAGATAGCTTCTTATGGAGTCAAAGTTGCTGCCTCTAAGTCAACTGATCCTTCTTACCATCACATTCCTTAAACCACATTGAATTAAAGCTTGTTATCAATTAAACTCTATAAGAGATCATCGAGTACATTCATACATACTGAAATTTCCTTTGTAATAATTAATACAAGGTCTCCTTAAGAGAGAGAGAGCCAATGATTCATCAAGTTCCAATAGATTTTTGCTTTCACTAAATTTATTTTACTAAACCTCTTCATGAGATTTCTATTTAATTGATGGGAATGAATACATTTTATTTTAAATTCATAGAAATAAATTAAAGCTTTAAAAACAAATGGGCTATTCAACGTACACTTACATTTTCAATGACTGTGAAGGAAATGTAAAAGAAAATATTTTTTTAGGATCGAGGAAATCCACCCCTGTCAAGTACAACGTTACTGATAGTAAAAGTCCTGGACTCGGATGACCTCCCTCCAATATTTACCCAGCAAGTGTACAAAACACAGATCAAAGAATTTTATCCTTTCACCGTACGATTTTCACTTATATACCTAATTATTTGAATTCTGAAATTTCTATAGTAACTTTGAATCCAAAGGTGTGCTAAACTTCATGTCTGAGAGCCTTTTTAAATTACAGAACCGTTCCATTCATCAAGAGATAATATTTCCCTCGCCCATAATGGCATATGACCAAGACCTGGGAATTAATGCTTCAATTCAGTATGACATTGTCTCTGGCAATGAGCTAGATTACTTTGAAATCAATCCTCATAATGGAAGCCTTTTCCTGATCCGTGAAGTGGATAGAGCAGCTTTGGCTAGCAATCTCTTCAATCTTCAAATTCGCTCCAAGCAGTTGGACGATCCTTCAAAATTTGGATTATCTAAAGTAGAGATTGAAATAATCGATTTAAATAATCATTTACCCCAGGTATTAATTTAGAGTCACCCCAGTAATAATTATTAAGGCTGTTGAAATACAAGAATGATTTTTTAAGATACATGAATGGTTTAACAAAAATTGATTTGCTTTCGTTAGTTTGAGGTCGACGTGTATAACATCAGCATAATGGAGAACTTACCCAATGGCTTTAGTGTTGTCCAAGTTCTAGCCCGAGACTCCCTGGATCAAGTATGTCGGAATTTGTTTGACCATTTTAAAATTGTTTGTATTGTTATTTGTAAAGGTAATTAAAAATATACGTTGAATTTCCAGGGGGAAAACAGTGAATTCATTTATAAGCTGGAAGATAGATCCAGAGCATTCACAATTGATCCTAAAACGGGCTGGCTGACCGTGCGGGATCAATCACAGTTAGATAGGGAAAGGGTATCTTCCTTAAAATTGAAAGTTTTTGCGGATGAAAAATTGCCGAATGTGGCATTTGGAGGGACACGAAGTCAAGCTGTCGTAGAAATCATGCTTCTTGACGCAAGTAAGTGGGAATATTAATTACATTTTTTTAGCAAATAAGCTCATTACCAACATCACTATTAACGTTGGATGCATATATAATGGTTCCAATACAAATAATTTTTACTTTACTCACAGACGACAATAATCCAACATTTGTCCCATCTAATCTCTACAAATTCCAAGTTACTATTGATTCAGAAATAGGGTCTGTGGTTGGTCAAGTGAGTTTAACAATTTCATGGTTGATATCTTCATATATTCTACAGCATTTACCTGCAATTCGCAATTATTTCCATGGTATGATATAAAAATGTATTATTTGTAATTGCAAAAAGGTAATTGCTCAAGATGCAGATCTAGGGGAGAATGGGAAGGTTGTTTATGAGCTTCAAAAGTCAAATACCTCCAACGATGATGTTCCTTTTGAGATTGATGCTCGGAATGGGTACATATTTTTGCTGGAGAGACCACTGCCAAAATTACAGTACACTTTATTGGTGGAGGCTGCGGATCAGCCTATAAATCCCAGTGAGCGGAGATACTCCTTAGCGGTTGTTCAGATTGATGTGGTGAAGGCTGGCTCAAACCACTCTCCAGAATTCATTGGGTCTCCCTATGAGTTCTGGGTAGGAACCCACGTTGGAATTGGCACCAGCGTTGGCCAGGTTGGTTTTTAATCAAAGCCATGAATAAAAATACAAGAAGCTGAAATAATTATCATCACATGTACATTTAATTGTGACAATTTATGTTTTTTTTTACAATTTTACAGGTGAAAGTGAAGGAGTTGGATCCAAAGTTTACTGTTTATGATTTACTTCATAGCTATTATGAAGGAGGTATATTATACAGTACATAATTGTTTTGTCAAAACATTCATACTATTAAAGTGAGCCTCAGAAAAATATAAAAGTTTGCGTAATTTTTTAAATTTTAGTGCCATTTGCCATAGAAGAAAGGACTGGAATAATTGCTGTTGTGGATGATTTAATTAAATATCCACGCTCTCACTATGATTTTGAAGCCTACGTCACTGATAGTAGGCACACCTTGACCACGAATTTGACAATTCATGTGGTAGATCCCATTGACTCCGTAACGGAAAGTAGTCGTGAGCCTATTGAACTACATGTGAAGGAGAATGTAGGGGGAGCCATCATTGCCAATTTGCGCACACTTTTAGGAGATGGTTCAAGGGAAACAAAATCTCCCATGGAGTTCCTCCTTGCTAATTACGATGCTCGGGATAAATTTGCCATTGCCAGCGATGGGACTGTCTACACGCTTAAGGGCTTGGATCGAGAAGAAAAAGGAAGGTGGGAAATAGCTTCAAAAATTTATTAATTTTATTGATTTTTCTAGAATTTGAATGGACAAAAAATGTAAACGGTATGTTCAAAGATAGTTTGTAATTTTTACAGGCACCTTCTTACTGTAATTTCTCAAAACAGAGGCGTCATTCAAGGACAAGGTGTATATCAGATCTTTGTCAACGTCGATGATGTTAATGATGTAAGAATTCAAGTTTTAAGTCATAGAATATTTTTGTATGTAGTTTTGCTCATCAAAACTCTATTTGAATTTGTTTGTGGGTAGAATCCTCCAAAATTTGATAGAACAGCGTATGAAGCTAGAGTGAGGGAGAATTCTAATCCAGGAACACCTTTAACATTGGAACATGCGGTGAAAGTGGTGGATCCTGATGAGGGCCCCAATGCAGAATTTATGATCGAATTGAAAGGTGAAGGGGCAGAGAGATTCCGTGTGGACCCTAAGAATGGGAAACTTTACGTGGGCAACATACCATTAGATAGGGAGGAGAAGCAAGTTTACCAATTAAAATTGGTAGCTACTGACAAGCATGGCAATCTCTCATCTTCCGTAGGCCTTACTATCCGCGTGGATGACATCAACGATAATTCACCCGTAATTGTTTTTTACACTATAGACTTTTTCAACTTCAATATTTCTACTCTCATTGCATTGCTATCCTAAGCTTTCACCGTTTACTTATTAGAGTGGACATATTGCTTAAAAATTAATACTGATAATGATAAATTGCTTCATTAAATCAGAAAATAATGTTATTAGAAAATTTTGATTGTTAAAGCATTTATTAATTGGCATAATTTATTTCTTTAAAAATAAATGGGATATTTTAGTGATATGTAATGTAATTACAATTAATTACATGACTAAAAATTAGTACAGTTTAATTTCAATTATTATTGTTTTTTGATGAAGGTGATCTTTGACAAAATAATTGTACTTGATCCACCTGAACTGGACTCAACCAGTGGCCAGAGAGAACTTTTACGATCCAGCGCTTCTCAACCAATCTCCGTGGAAATCTCCAATACTGAGCCCATTAAAATTCCAGAAACCACACCCGTTGGAAACAAGATTGCTCGTGTCATGGCATCCGATCGAGGTGAGAGATTATTACTCTGAAACTCATCCGTGAAATCGAGAACTTTTTTTAATTCAATCATTTGTCAAAATTCTTAGATGTTGGCGACAACAGCAAAATTGCCTACAGAATCGTATCAGAGAATAGCAATCCTCTCGGGGGAAAATTCTCATTCCTGACAGACAAGCAGTATTTGTTTAGCAGAAACAAGGATAAACATTTCATGATCGATAGGGTTACAGGTGAAATCAGTGTAGCAAAGCCCTTGAAACCAGATACAGAGTATGCATTAAATATCTCAGCTTCGGATCGTGGGGGTTTGAGATCCTACACCGGAATTCGAGTCATTGTAGAAGGTAAGATTCGTGTGACAAACACTGACGATGAGATTTGAACACTCCAAAGCGTATGTGTTTATGTTACGTAAATTTTTTTTTCAGACATTAACAACATGGTACCAAAATTCGACCAGCCATGGTACTCCTTTGAGCTCTTGGAGGGTCATTATTTACGGGGAGAGATAGGAAGTGTCCATGCTCAAGATGGAGATGTTGGGAAAAATGGAGAAATTGTGTACAAATTACAAACAAAGGATGGAACTGAACTAACTCCCGATATATTTCCCTTTAATATTGACCCAAAAACCGGTCTAATCTATGTTAATGGCGATATTGACCGCGAGAAGACAGCTCGATATAATTTTCAAATTGCCGCCACTGATTTAGGGACCCCTTCTCTTGAATCGGTGGTAGACGTTGATATAGCAATAATTGACAGAAATGACGAGGCTCCAAGGTTCTATGGGTATGCGAATGCGGTCAAATCTCCTAAAGACGGGAAACTAATTCCCATTTATCGAACGTCAGTTAAATCGGATATACCTCCCATGACATCCATAATTACTGTTATGGCCAATGACAGTGACTACGTGGGCAATGGAAATGGACTCGTTTTGTTTCATCTGAAAGATCGTCATAAGGAGTTTTACATTGACTCGAAAAATGGAACTATCTCAACTCTCACCAATTTAGATTATGAAGCTGGAAGTGATTACAACCTTACAGTGGTACTTAAAATTCCAAAACAAATTCCTCTTAGCATTTTTATGTAACCTTTTAACGTTATTTTATTGTGACTTCAAGGTTGCATCTGATCTTGGCAAGCCATCATTGAGTTCCTCCGCTTGGGTTTTGGTCCGAGTAATTGGCAGTAAAGTAGAGGGGGCTGGTACTAGTCCCGTGAAAGAACGCATGTTTGAGCAAGAAGTCTACTCTTTTCAAGTTCCTTTTGCAAAAGCTACTCAATCCAAGTTTCCTGCTGTGGTAGGAAAAATGAGCTTAAGTGATAAATTTCGCAAGTATCAAAATGAATATGACATTTTTGGGGAAGAATCAGTTACGTCGAAATTCCGAGTTGATCCCAGGTCGGGGGATTTAGTTTTGTTGGATAAACTGGATGAAGATAAAACTTATGAATTCGTTGTCCGCGCTTTTAACCCAAGAGTCACCAGAGGATTTGATACCCGTCAGAATAGTCAAATTAGTGACCGAATTTTAGGTATTTATTTTCTAAAAACAGTCCAAGAATATCCCTTTGGATTGCAGCGCTTCAATTCAAAAATTACCCTCGTAATTTGTTTTAATTTTATAAATATGTACAATATGTTTGCAGAAAATAATGAGGCACTCGTCAGAGTGGAAGTCCTACCCTCCCCCACTTCTCCATTACCGTCTGTGCTTGTGCCAGTAACAACGCGCAGTCCATTCCCTCCTACAACGACGCGGTCTATAACGACAAAACGAACATTCCCACCGACCCAGGTGACAAGGCTACCTTCATCTAGCGAGCCCAATATTGTTACCAAGGGTCCCTATTCACCAATTTCCCCATCAAGGGTCTACCCATCTTCTCCAGAGTATCCTAACATTCTTGATAATGGGAAAAAATCTCCTCAGAAGAATTCAAATTTATATGCTGGCGAAATCGCAGTGCTCACACTCTCTTGTGTTATTTTCTTGGGTGGCTTAGTGGCTGCAATTTCCATAGGTAGTTTTTATTCAGATGTTCATGATTTACGTCAAAAAATTTAAGTGATAAAATTACATTTATGATAGAATACTTGTACGGCTTGTAAAATACTGGTCAATTAATGAGATCATTTTTAATGTTGTTTATTTGTACATAAAATAGCATGTGTGAGAAAGCGTAGAAGACGTCTTTCACGACGAAGATCCCATATGCCAGCGATTCCTGTGGAGGTGAGATTACAGAAGCAAATGCCCTCTCGAACAATTGGAAATGCTCCAAACAGGACAGTCATATTCCCCATGGCCTTGCCCACAGAACCATTGCATACGGAAAGTAGTGACAACACCAGCGATACTTACACCGATACTCAAGAAGTATTG
The DNA here is from genome assembly GCA_034693705.1 of Spatulosminthurus flaviceps. Lineage (NCBI taxonomy): Eukaryota > Metazoa > Arthropoda > Collembola > Symphypleona > Sminthuridae > Spatulosminthurus > Spatulosminthurus flaviceps. Next base: position 21,362 of record JAQFXU010000984.1, read on the forward strand.
GGTGGAAGAGAGGTAATGGGTGGAGGTGGAGGCGGAGGGAATCATCATAGGGAATCCAAGCGTTTTGGTATCCAAAATGCCCTCTCCATTTGTCCAGACTGCCGAAAGATACGAAAGCCAAATGGTAATAACAACCATGGAGGAGTTCGACGAAGTCATAGGAACCTCGACCGTGGGCCCATGAAGTCGGGAGTGGTACGTCCCAGAGAGTTTTCTCTACCGTCTAGCAATGACTCGGGAATTGATGGTTCCGATGGTCATTGTACATGTTGCCAATCGCATAATAATTCTTCCAGTGAAAGTGGGAGGTACGTACACTGGCGCCTATAGCATAATCAGTCCGTTTTTATGACTCAAAGCGTCGAAGTAACTTATATTATAAATATTATTATTATTTTAGTAGTATAATTATTTTGTACCAAGTTGCTGAATCTTTTTTGCATGCAGATAAATATATGAAACATATGTGGTAATCCACGATGACTTTCCATATTATAGCTTGAGTTGGTATCCCTGTTAGTTATTATTGTGACAAAATATTATTGCCCTATGTACTACTACAGTATCACGAAAGGTAGTTATATTCTCACAAAGTAATTACAATACTTTCGTAGCTCTAACAAGTAAACAGTTTGAAACAAGTAATCTTTTGTATCAACACGCTCCAGCAAGTACTTTATTAATGGAATGATTTTTAGATGTGCAAATTAAAATGTACATTATTGTTAACCTTTTCTGCACGTTGTATAGAATTTTCCAGATGATTTTTTTATTCAAAATAATAATACTAATCTAGAGACATTCACATCGTATTCTGTAGGGAGCAGTACGAGGATAGCCTAATGCCAAACCTGAATCAGCGTCCAAAAAGCTTTAAGCGAAAAAGAACTGGTACTAATCAACAGTCGGCTTTTTCAGGCAATATTCACCGAGCCTCAGTCCCTTCTCTCCGCCAACAATTGTCAGCACAAATTAACCGCAGGGCAGATCGTATCGTAATTTTGTAAAAACTATACACACATCATTTTTTGATTGTATGCATACAACTAACCGCATGTTTTCTGTAAGAATAATCTACTCTAAAATATTATTCTTCTGGTGGGATGCATTGTTCGTTATGGTCTTTAGAAAGATCATGTGTAATTTGAGTAGCGTAGAGAAACTGAAAAATAATTTGATTATTCTTGTGTAATATTTTTGGGATGCTTTCTACGACATGTAAAATAAATGTTCTCCCTCATGCGCTCACATTTGTAAGATAAATGATAAATCTATTTTGTACAGTTTATTTGATGTAGTGGAGATAGTACATGAGGATAAACCTATCGATCCATTCAGCCCTTAAAAATATAGCTGTTGTAAATCGTATGCAGCTTAGAATAAGGAAACTCCCTTTGTGCAAAGTAAGCATGACTAGGAAGTGTGCTATTGGAGTGTTAATAATAATAATAATTTAATCGATTAAATTTCTGCACAATTATATGAATGGGTGCATAAGTATGTAAATAGGACAATAAATAGTGCCTGTTTCGTAGTGCCCTTACAAACGGAACTTATTTTAGTATGTGAATTTCCTTTATTTCATTACACATGTATATGAATATCCTATATCCAATATTATATTTGATTTCCTTTCTTTCCCTGCTCGTCCTGGCGCTGCAGGGTGACAATTTCCGAAAATGGTGTTTCCGTTACAAATTAAGAATGACGAAACCGACGAAACGTATTATTCCAGCACTTGACTCAGGTTCCACACAAATAAATAATTATTATTACTACTTTTTTCTGTGGATCAGAACCCAACATACAATTACCACTGATTTTACATACCCCGATGGGTCTACTAATCCTAGTTCGTGATTACACTATTTCTATGAACATGAACATAGTACTGGATTGTTGAAATTAAATAGTTACTCACTTGCAGACAGTTATGCATATGGCAGGATTAATTTTTAAAATGTTAACTTACTTGTAACTCAGGTATTTGTGTTACTTCTATGTATTGTTCGACACATTGCAGGACCTGTGCACTAATTTACATACATGGTTATATGAGTGCGGACCAATGTTGGTTACATTGCTAGTCTGCCTAGATTAAATCAAACTGAAAAATTACCAACCGAGCCACAAAGAAAGTCATCAAGTCCGTAAACATACAAGATGCTCTTGTATCCTGCACTCCCCATGCCCTTCTATTCATTGGTTAGAACAGACGGAAATTACAGAACTTGCAAGAGAAGTAAGAAGTTAAGACAGTCACTATCAAAACTATTTGTGCATCTACGTCAGGAATACAAGTATTGTTTTTTGTTCAGGCGGCTGGCACCTGTGACATGTATATACTACTAACAAGAGTTGCTACTTTTTCTATCACCATTAAATTTCACTAAATTCTCATCAAACAGCATTTTCAGCAATGCTGACGAATTTGATTACAGTACAGTTCACATTTTCAGAACAACGATTTCAACTTAACACAATAAAATAATTAGCTTTTCGAGGAATTTTGAAATTTTGACTCGCGAATTCGAAAAGATATACACATAACAAACGTATAATCATTACGGTTGAATAACAAGAAATTAAACAAAATGATTTTCAAGAATAATCCCGAGTAAGGATACTTCACTACCAAAGATCTACTAAATTTTTATACATCCAGATGTCTGAGAATGTTAAGTACGGTTACACCATTGAAGAGAATGTCAATTTGTATTACGGGCTGTGGGACTAGGTCTGAGAAAGTCTCTATGGAGGCACTAAGGTAGTATTCGAATACACGATTTCAATATCGTTCCAGATGCAGATACATGAATAAAAAGTCTCAAACTTTTCGTAGGAAAATAACGTAAAATAAATATTGACATATTTAAAAACACTTAAAAGAATATTTATCCAATTACAACTTAACTTAAAACATCAAAAGTATCAAGTACATGTTTCTGGTTCACATTTGAAATTATGATTGTTGATACTGACTTGCTACAAAAGCAATCAATATTTCACTGAGCTATAAGAGTACGTCGCCTCGAAAAATTTTCTGTGTGAACAAGAAGCCTATACTTGACACTCCTCGTACTTATATTCACCTTAACACGACGTTCTGTTTTTTCTCGTAAAATATTAAACAACAGTATGTATATACAACATAGTAGTAACTTTGCATGTAAAAGGAAGCACAAATATCCTCCGCGTCACAACATAACTTCCATTATCCATTTCTGAACGCTTTAACTGTCATTATGGTTACACAATAATTATTGAAATTAAAGATAAACTATTTGGTAAAGCAAAATAAGCTTGATGCAGGTTAACTAATCTGCAGTAACTATACTAACAACAGAATATTATTTGAACTCACAGAACATTATTGACCCAGAACGAATCGTTTGGTTTTGTAAGTACATAGATTTGCTTCTCTCCATTATTAGTAACTACGCCATCACTTGACTGCATTAGATAAATACAGATCATTGATTTGAATTAGAAGGTAAGTTTCCAATTTACAAAGATCTTGGTAGTGTGCCTAAACAGGCCTACCATCAGATATCTGTGGCTGCACCACGGTATTGAAAGAATCGAATATAAACTCCTTAATCTTAAGTGAAGATGGTTATGCACACATATAAAAGAGGAAGATATCATCAAGTCACTAATTAATACTTTCTGTTGACGACGATGGAGTAGGTAAATACAGAGAAAGATGAAACGAAACTAAGATGTCTCGGACACTTGTCGTTGACTTCTAGACTTAAGGATTTTAATTGCTACTCACAAATAGCTCGATGTACCGGGTGAAAATTTTTTCCTTGTGCTGAAAAATTGTACAGGAGATTAATTCTGTGTTCCAAGAGATTGGTACAAGAGATATAAATTTTGTCCAATCTTTTTGACTTACCTTCCCCATAGCTCTCGTCATATCGTCCCCACATGCAAACTGAACTTTAGCTGTCCCAGACGGCCTTCCATTGCTGTCATATATGATGTGTACGCCCATTGGGACCAAGGGGTCAAAAAACTGAAACCAATAATTACATATGCAACAATAAGTAATATTCTCTGTACTATAAATAAATACAGGTCTGTCGGATTTTGCGAGTTAGCAGTTTTCAGTTTACAAATCTCACCCTGCGAATATCTGCTTCATTAGCTTTGTATGGCAGTCCTCTCATTAGCAAACAGTGTGCATTCGAATTCGAATGGTGACCGTGACGACGACCACCAGACACTGGTGGTGGCGGAGGTGGGTTATTAACTCTATTCCAAGAGCCAACTTCATTCGCATAGCTGTTCCAAGAGTCTTCAGCAAAACCTGCACGTTTTTTACAAGCAATTCCTCGACACACACAAAATTATAAGTTAATAATCATAGCTAGCCATCATCACCTTTTCCACCGAAGTAACGACCTGGCCTTTGAACATTATTGGATCCATATCGGTTCATTGGTGCTGACTGAGAGTAATTATTAGCGCTGCCGCTGCCACTACGCATTCTGTCGTATGGCCCAGGACGATTGGAAAAAGTGGGACGACTGTTTCGTGTGGCCATAGAATCTAAATTTCTCAGCTCTGCAGCGCCAACCCGGAATATTTCAATGTACCTACACGCATACATAAAAAATAGCTAGAGTGCAGCATTTTTTCGCGTCACAACCGAGCAAGAATATTTAAACACATCTCAAAGCACATTATATCCATTCAAAATGCTTGCAATATTCTCCAGTAACACGAATGTTGCTATGATGAGGACCCAAAAAGTCACCGTCACCACCCGTCCCGGTCCCACCCGTACCACCCGTCTGGATCTGATATATGAACCTGCAACTTGAGCAGACTCTTCCCTAAAATGGCATGAAAGCCCTGCTACAATGTTTCTAAATTTTCTTGAAAGCAACGAAAGTTGTGAATCAACCATGACCGACATTCGCAAAGGTACCAAGGTAACCTTATGCTACAACAAAGTGACAGCCGTCGCTTCAAAAAAATTCTTGGGACAACGCATAACATGAACTGAACCATTACAACTCAACTCTGAATCACAACATGTGGTAGGGAAGGAACAGGACGACAAGATAAACTCCAGTGAAGATAATTAAAATAAATAAAGAAACATGTAGAAATCTACATTGTGAATTTGTAGCGAAAAATTTTTAGCACACCTGTGTCCGATACACTGTCTGTCGCGTAGCAGGGCTTTCTCAGCAACCTCTTTTGACTTGAAGTGTACATAAGCCTCCCCCGAACTTCTCCCCATCGAGTCAAACATCAACTGGATCCCATTTGAAACCACGTCCAACCCTAACCACCCAATCAATAAGTTTTCCTTTGCATGTACCATATACTTGAGTAGATAAATAATATGTATTCAAAGAAGTAGTGTAAAATTAACTAAATCCCCCCATCCCGAGTTGTTACGAGTTTTGCATCGCATTAAAACAATGTATGCTGTTTTTCACTGAATGCACAAATCGCTATACTTGAGCGAACACACAAATAAATTCAATGGTGAAAACAAACAGTTCTATAATATCAAGAGATGGCGATTTGCGTGACCATATCGGGCAAAACTTGAAGTATACATGTTTAAGACGACGTACCACTAAAAAATTGTAATACATCTTCTTTAGAACATTCAAATGGAAGACCTCTCATTCGGACATAGCATTCATTGTCATCGAAGTTGTTATTGCGAAAAGAGGAGGAATTGGAATGATTCGGGCGATTTCTTTTCAAAACCCAGTCCATTTCGGCCCGCTTCACTTTAAACACTTCAATGTAACGATGACCGATATTCTGAATAACAATAAAACAAGTTAAAAATTTTTCGTTCATGCAAATTATAATATTAGTCCGCCCACCCCATAAAAAGCTGCGCTACAAGATTACTCAAGGTCAAACTTGCATTAACCAAAATCTCAACTAACCTTTTTGTCTTTCTTAATGGCATCCTGCATATCACTTTCCACAACTTCCACGAAAGCTTCCCCAGAAGAGCGACCTTCCGGTGTGGTCACCAAATGTACACCATCACGTCCGCCCTGAACTTTTATTCCTGATCAATGAGCCAAAAAAATATCAATGCCTCCAAAATAAAATTCCAAATATTTAAATAACAAAACAATAATAAATATATAATTCGATTGCTTCTTGCTGATTGCCGGAAATAAGATTCTTTAAAATCCGTTTTTTTTCTAGCAAGTAGCAAGCATATTTAAAGGAACTACTAATCCTCAGATTTTCCCAAACTTGCCTTTGAAAAAGTCTAATATATTTTCGACTGTACTGGACCATGGCAAACCCCTCAGTTTGATGACAAGGCTTTCATCCTCATCTTGAGATCTACTATCACTTTTGATCCTCTTCTTCCCTCTCCGATCATCCCCATCACTGCTTTCACTGGAAGAATTCCGATTCATTTCGTCCCACACAATGGTTTCTCTTTCGACCAACTCCTATATGAAAGAAAGAAAAATATTGTAGTTACCACAAAGCTCTTAAGTGCACCAATTCCTCACACTTTCTGTCCTCCTCTATCTCTCCTATATACATGACTCTATTGAACTGCATTACAAGCTTTGTCATGGCCTGGATCTGGAATGTAAACCTCCGCATCAGCCAACATTGACAAGACTTTTACGATCGCGTAAAAAGCTGACATTTGCATTAAGCATATGTGCTTTACTCTTTTAAAAAACGAATGCAGAAGCTCTGCAGTCAGCAGTTCAGCACAGCGGAAACAGACTCGATCAAAGTCGGAGCAGTATGTACCCAAATTGCAGACAATGCAGGTATAATGTACTACTACACACTCTCATAGTATTAACATTTTAAGTGTATGCATACACAACTATTAATATGATTTGAAGAAACTATATACATGCACACATTAATAAGATATTTACTCCGTCCTTCCTATCAACAAAGCACCGACCCGGGTAGAATAGTTTCCTCCTCTATAAACACTATATACTCACTTCTCACTTCCTCCTCCCAATAAGTCACCAGCTAAAAAAGAATGAACAAATTTGAATTTTACCAACTATACGTACTCCTCCTCACAGTAAAAAAAACGAAATACACCAACAATCGGATATTTATGGGATCTGCTTCTAAAATTAGGTTGTTCAAGACATTAGTTGCTTTTTAAAAATCTACGAGCTCAACATGTTGACAATTATGTAAATCTGCTGCGCTCCTGAAACTGATGATCCAATTGCCAAAAATGCTCTGTTAAGCAGAAAAAAATACTTGTTTCTAAAATAGTAGAAAACACAACACACAACTGCCGGGAAATATTTTGAGTTCAGAGTAGAAGAAGAAAATGTAATAGTTTAGAATAAGGCGAAGATAGTTTTACTTACTGGGAACTTTTAGGTGGAAAATGCCTAATAGTGTTGTTGAAAAGAGAGAAGTGGAACTTCTCGGTGTTGGAAGTTTTCGTTTCCGCGAGTAGAAGAATTCTTCTTCTCCTTTTCCTATCCCTCGCAAACAAAACTGACACTCTGACAAGGCATGCAAACACTTCTCTATCCTTTCTATCACCCGATTCTATAAAGTAAACTCTGAGTGAGCTTCTAACTCTTGAAAACTAAAGGATCTTTCTTGTGCGGAAGTAAACTTCTATAATCTTCCTATATATTTTCCACTAAAAACACACACACAAACTGGCACTGGCACTGGCAAAGTCAAAGCAAAACGGTATGCAGTGTTTTAGCTTTATTTAGCATGATAGCTATAGTCGAACCATACCCATACAAACACGCGCACACATACAGCACTTATTAAATATGAAACTCTACGCTTTAGAGTTGGCGCATATTTCCTCCCAGTTCCACTCCATAGCCAGTGTACGTCAGCCTTTCACTTCCCGTCAAATTGGTGCAGGATTCAGTCCTATACTCTCTATTATGCTCTAATGACAACTATGCTGTTTACTGTATTGTTTACAACTAAAACTAATCCATTACAAATTACAAATGGGTTGTAGTGGTTTCGTATTGACTGACAACTGGTATGGTGGGCTGGTATTTAAAGATAATTAAATTATTAACCTAAGATTTATATCCCCAGAAATACATTGCAAATTGCAAATTTCGATAATGTAAAATTAAAAACTCGATGAAATGGTACAGAACATACTCGGAAATATTAGATATTTTTGACTTGAAAATTGTTGAGCATTGAAAATTTGTGTGGTTCGAAATTACAATTTCGACTTGAAAATTAAGTGCTTTGAAACTAGAATTTTTGCTTGCAAATTTAAATTTACGTGCCTTGAAATTAAAATTTTCGCTTTCAAATTTACAAAGCTTGAAATTAGTCTGTTGGCTTGAAAACTTAACATCGTAACAATATATTAGAGCTAAATCGTAAAAGAAAAATGGACTTTCAAAATGAAACCCGGTAAGTCAGGATCAAATGGTAGGGAGAATCCTACTATTTCTTAAGTATCTGAATTAATACATTAATTGAGCATAAGCTAGTTCATACAAAACTGATAAGCGAGAATTACGAACTACAGGTATACCAGTACCAGTCCCCTAACCAACTCGAAATAAAATTTTATTATTTTGAAACAGCAGCTGTAGGAAGAAATAGATCACCACAAATTGTATCTGCATTCAACATCCAGTTTCTGCCCGGTAAGGATTATTATAATACAACGAGCGTAAAAACTCTGTAGCCACTATTCACATGAATAAGCAAGTGATTGAGTAGGCGATCAAATTGGCATGGAATCCAAGAGGAAAGGAATAAATGGAAGAATGCATAATTATATTCAATCGACCGATATTCGTATATAAATAAATAAGTAAATAATAAGTATAGGAAAAACTAAAGTTCAATATGGACAAAACATAATTTCCTTATGGTTCAGGCTTTTGATATAAATATGCATGCCTGAATATAAATAAATGATCAAAATTACCATTTGGGCTCCTTGAAGGCAGTCCTGCAGGCTGCGGTGGAAACGTAATTCACAATCAGTATTTCGACAAGAGAAATCAAAAGCCGGTTACCACTGATCCAAGCTAGGAGTTTTAATGCAGCAACCAAGTATAAAACAGCGTATGTATGTGTAAACGAATCCCAAGCTCAACTCCGGAAACCGGGCCCTCAGCTCTCAATCTACTCTTTTGTGAAAAATATTCTGACAATTTTTAATCCGAATAATGTTTCTAGTTCATCTGCTTTTTAATTAATGATCACAATTCTTTAGCTGATTCCAGGCACTACAAACAATACAATACTCCTCACAAAGAGACACCTTCGGCTATCACGAACGATAACGAAAACTACAGTGACAAGAAAATGAAGAGACAAGTAGTAACAGAGGCTTTTCTGCTTACTCAACTCACATCATGGTTTTCCCATAAACTTTTGTTCTTGTAAAATCGCGAGAAAAATTACAAGCAGTTTGTAATTCAATACCCAATAAGCAGTCAGCAAAACAATACTCAAAAGCAGTCATATAGGCTAAAGAAGTAATCATTTATAATCAACAATGACAAAACAAGACATTAGCTGGGTTCGTGGCTATAGAGACTGCAGATGTTTCAATAAAAATACAAACAATATACACCAATCGGATCGAGTTGCTATGAATATGCACATTATTTACAATAATCGAAATGTGACAATAAATGCCATGACGAAAATTTTTTATTCGTCGTTTTGCTTCAATTTATTCACAAGAATATCCGAGCAAAAATTTATTGCGGCTGTTACTTGTTACTCCTTGAACGAAATAACTAAGTAAGTAAGTGTTGTGACTGTTTTGTTGCAAAATTATTGTTGTTTCGAGATTGTAGTTTAACAACCATAAACGTTTATCAATTCGGTTTGATGCTATTGAAATTATAAAAAATACCGGCTAATTTTGAAAAAATGCAGACCACTGCAGATTTTAAGTGTTGAAAAAAAACTTTAAATCACCACTTTTGAAAATGAATTCGCATTAGAGCTACCTTGGTACCAAATATTTTCGCCAAGAATATAATATGAAACATTGAATGCAATTTATTCAATAAAACATAATTTAGACAATAATAATTGTATTAGCTAGCTCCTGATCTATGTATATACATGACATACGTATGCATCCCCCGTAACACATGATTTCAGGGGTTGCATGAGAGAACCACTGACCAAAATAACAATACATATTCCAGTAATTTTCCTTCTAATCGTCTGACCACAGATTGTGCATTGGGTCACCTAAATCGAATGGCACAAAGGGATTTTTGAGATGTACTTTGTGCATTACTATCAATATCGCCGCTTGAGTGTGCAAAGAGACTGGAATATCATCCAATGGCAACACCACAATAATGATTGAATAGCGTATTACGGCTGGTAAGTGGTAAGTAACAATCAGCTTTTTCATCAACTCGCCCCCTAAATCTTAAACATCCCTACAAAGGAATTGTTTGCTACTGCTTTACGCTGGGTGCTGCGCACAAATTTCAGTAAAACATGCATATTATTTTAATTAGTGTTAATAAAATTTTGGTTCATGTTGAATTAATCATTTATGAGTATATAAATACTTGTCAATTTAGAATACATGGTCAAGTGCAAGTCAAGCCGGAAAAATACTTGAAAGCGAACTTGAGATTTTCAATTTCACGTTGAAGCACACAGAAATAACGAAGTTTTTAACACGTGCGAGAATTTCAAAAACAATAAGTATCATTTTTGGTCTCGAGTTTCCAAGGTTCTCCTCAGGTGTTCCCCGTGCAGCTTTTTGAGCCACTGCATATACGTAACAGCGAAGCTGAACAGGTTAAATACAAGTCGGTATTAAATCGCATGATTTTTTACCTTATAACAGTCCTCTTGTGTTTAAACTTTAATACTTGATTGCCAATGCTGGTCACTATAGTGACAAAATAAATATCTAACGTATTCTACGATTAAGATTCGTTTATGTTACGGCATATTATGATTCCTTTCCTAGTTAAGTTCAAAAATCATTAAACGAGTTCAAGTGCTGCCATAAATTTTTTAAATAAAAGTTATACAATTTATTTATTGAAATTGTCAAAATATTGCTAGTCACTGCTCGCACACCATAATCTATTCACACAACACCAATTAATTCTCGAAGCCTAATTTGTTCATGATTCTCATGACTCACTTGAGTTTAGTGACTGGAATGAATGAAGCCACCAATATTTGGATTCTTTATAAACTTACAATTTATTCTGATAATTTGCAGCATTTCTCCAGCAAAACTGTTTATTTTAACCAATTTAAATGCATGAACAATTTTGTGCAAATCAAATTTTAAAATGAAATTCTTTTCCTCGCACCCAAATAATAATCTGAAAATTTTGGTAGACAGCATTTTTCTTTCAAAATGACGCCAAGTTTTGTCGCACAGAACTTATGTATTGACTTAAGTATTTAGAAAGTAAAAATAAAAGTGAATAAAAAGTATAATTGGTAATTGTAAGAACTTATAATAAGTACTTCAGTACTTCTATGTGTGTACAACAGTAGGCGTAAAACAGAACAAGCTGGATGGCTCACATTTCTCATGAATCTACGAACCCCAAAAAACATTACTGAAATTCTGTCTAGCCAAATCGGTTGCAGTTTTTATAGTTGTAGCACCCAATTTGTTGCTGACAAGTCTAGGCGCAACTACCTTTACCTTTGATAGCTATAAGGAATAATATATGCTTAGGATGCGGAGTAAGTATTATGAAAATAATATGTATTTCAAGCAAGCAAATCAACGAAAATCAGGAGCAAAGCATAAAAGCGTCTACTCTACTCCAAGTCTCAGAACGATCTCTCTTCTTCTGTCTCTTTCTCATGTTCTCTTAACCAATCAATTCTATCTTTTAAATTATAAAATCAAACAATAAACAAATTCAATCAATTAAACTATTGCTCGGCAGCACAACTGATATTATAATTACGAGAAATCTTATCTCTAGCACCTTGTTTATTACATTATAAAGCTTTTTGGAGTTTTTATTTTTCCTGGCAAATCCACAATTATTAATTATTATTTACTTGATTTAGCTTTTGTCATAAGAATTTTCATCTTATTTACCTGCAGGTCAGTTTTGAAGATTTGGTCCTTTAAAATCCCTTCCTTGCACTCCCCAAAAGGGAGTGCAAGCAGTGCGGAAACTTTTCCGCGAAACAAATGCGTTCGGAAAGGAGGCTTTAAGCAAATATGCGTATAAGTTACCAGGCATTTCTACAAGTTAGATTCACATGGTAAACCAGAGACTCCACTCTCCACCGTTTTTAAGGCAGTGTGTGTATTCATTTTAGTTTTTGCCCTTTTGTCTTTAAGATTAAGTCGGAATCGAATTTGTTCCTTGAAAAGCTATACGGTTTCGAGTTCGAATGAATTCAAGCCTGAAATGCATACTCTAGCTTCCATTTTTATTTCTTCTGGCGTTGGAATGGATAAAGTGTTCATGGATAGAAACTAAAACTTTCCCATTGTAAATCGCTGAAAAAAGGGGGAAACAAATACAATGATTGTCAACCAGGGTTCAAACGGGGGGGGGCATTCTTTAAATAGATTGTTTCATACATTGAAAATACAATGAGGTTGTTGAAAATTAGACGGAACGAAAAACATATACAGTCAATACCCATGAAAATTACTCGATTAAGGATCGAAGCAATTGCGGCAGTCGAATGTTTCTTCGGATTTTCCAAATGTTGCGTCATGTCTACACGGTTTATGCAGGAATTTGGGAACTGGGACCAAAATATGGTATTTAAATGTCTAATAGCCCCCCCCCCCCAGGTCCCAGAAAGTGGCCCAAATGTACCCAAGGGACTGGAACACCAGGTCCGGTTAAAGGCCAGCAAAAGTGTCCCAATATCTTAAACATGTTCCGGTCTGAATGTCCTGAAAATTGTTTCATTTCACGCAAATAGAAAAATATTTCAGGAAGTGTCTCGCCTAAGTATGGTGCCAGAAACTAAACTGCCCCTAAAAATTTTGGAATTTAAGAGACTGCGCAATATGTCCTGACTTGGGCCAAGTCCTTATATTTTTACGTTAGTAACTGCTGAAAACCCAGAATTTTTCAATCAAGACGGCCATTCAACAGAGGTTTGAATGGTCAAATTCCAATTGTTCGTGGAATTATTACTGTAACAATGGTATCGAAGCCAATATTGGCAGCCTCATCTGCAATAAATATTTGAATATGACCGAATGCAATCACAATATATTTGAATACATATTTTATTTCAAGGACTCGGCTTGTCTGGAAGGATTATAAGTATTTGTAATAAAAACGTATTAATAATAGGAAAAGAGGACAAATTAGGACGCAAAACTTCGCTGTTACATATGCAGATACGCAAGCTAGCAAAAGCTTCCCTTGTTATGAAGTTGCTGTTACAAACACAAATTGTTGTAGTAATTCATCCGGTACATTCATTCATACATTAGAATATGTAGTTAAGTACTAAATTAAGCTTCAAAAGGACGACGCCGGCTTTAAATATACTTTATAGGCAACCATTCACGCTTACTAGCCAGACATTATATTCCTGCACAAGTCCCATTAATAATACCTATGAACTTACACATGCAATAATTATTTAGGTACGGATGGATTGTGAAAGGGAAAGTCAGCTGCAAGCAGAACTCACTTACAATCATGATCGGGTTATTAAATTGTTCAGTTCTTCGTAAGGTTATGTATGTAGCTATAAGCTATACTACCTGCATAATTACATATGGTTCATCTGTCTAGTAAAAATTGCAGGTAGGTGCACATGGCATATACATACATTGAGTTTTAATTATGGGTTAAAAGGTGAAGATAGCTTTGATTTATTTCGTGTACAGGGTGCGACGAAACTTTTTGTCGGCTAGCACTAGTTATTAATAGTTTCTAACTTATGGTAACAGTGGTATTTTCTCATAACTAAGCCCTATCGATTTTTTTAAGTTTACACGATGTTATGTAATGTACATATAATTATGTATGCTTACCGCCGGCTAAGCTAAAAAGAGTTCCAGCTCTAGAATATTTGCTCACAAAAATATTTCACTTTTTATTATTATTATGAGCGAAGCGATGTATTGGAACCGAGTTCTGAGCTTGTCACCGCAAAAACGTCGCCGTTAACGCAGCTAGAGAATTGGCATAAGTACCATTAAATTCAGTTTTCAGTGTAGATGTGCCATAGAGTTCGAATTTTCAAAATTTTCAACATTTTTGCAAACGCTAGAGCGGGATTTTTTGAGCGTAATGAACCACTGGAACATGAGTTAAAGATATGCATGTCGATATGCTGCAAAAGAGTGGTAAAAAAAGTGGGTTTATACTCCGATTCACACCCGTAGGTCTAACAGAGTTGTCAACCATCTTGAGCCTTTATTCAATCGCGTTACAAAGTTTCAAAGATTAACCCTATCTATAAGGAATCCTCGCACAAGCGGTATTAGGTCTGAGCAGTCAGGGGAAAACCCCAGTGGGAAAAAAACCCTTTCCTTGAGCCAAATTACAAACCACCACCGGGATTCGAACCCGGGTACGACTCAGACAACCCTCGAGTAAACTCGAGCCCTGGCCGCTACGCTACAGGGGGCTTATCGCAAGAGTCCTAAAAAAGCTTAAAATTGTCAACTGCGCATTAAAATGAAACAATTTACGATACGACAGCTTTTTCACCAATCGAGCTACATAATTGGAACAATTGATATCAAGCCTAATTTTTTTTTAAATGCAATATGATTCTTTGTTTCAAAATTACATGAAATGGTATAACAATGTGATTCGGTATTTTCCCAATCAGTGTGCACGAATTATCTTGTTGAGAATTGGTATTTTTAAGTATTAGAAATTGCAGTGAATTTGTGGGTCTAGGACTATTCATCCAAAAACAATTTCATCCAATAAAATTTCAGCCAAAAACAAATTCAGCCAAATATTTTTCAGCTAAAAATAATTCCTCCACTACAATTTTCAGCCAAGACATTTTTCAGCTAAAATCTTGTCAGCCAAGAATTTTTTGAGCCAAATTATTTCAAGCCAAATTCTTATCAGCCACGAA
>JAQFXU010000985.1:0-36398 GCA_034693705.1 Spatulosminthurus flaviceps
CCAATCGCACACACCTGTTTCAATGAGATTTGCCTTTCAAATCATCACTCATTTGAAGATTTTGAGAAGTCATTGAAAACAGCCGTGACAGAGGGAAATGAGGGTTTTAGTTTTAATTAATTTACCTAGAGAGATAGACGTGTTACTGAATTCTGTAAGCTCATGTTCCGAATTGGATTGTTGTGCCATGGTGGAAAATATGTTTAAATATCATGTGCACTATTGTGTATGCATTTCTTGTTGAAGATGGACATTATGATATGGACGTGTTACCTGAGTCACGGTATTTGTAATTTTCTATGTTTTGAGGTACATATTAATATTATAATTTCATATTACTACGGATATTTCGCAATTAATGTTACTTTGTTACTTCCTAAATCGATTTGAATACAGAAAAAGTGACGGTTTTTGACCTTGAAAATTTGGAATATAATAATTACTTATGTATTAAAATATCAAATATCATTATTTTAAGGTCCTATATATATGCTCATCTTGCTTTAAATTGTGTGCATTGACCATGTCGATACATGAGTCAGACCAGGTCAACAAGCTAGAATCTGGAAAATCCAAATGAGAGCTCATATTTTACCTATTACCAAAATTCAATATCTTACAAAGTACCTTCAAGTTCCCATATATTTGCTATTAGGATTTTGTAAGTACTTGGAATGAAAATAATTGCCACGATTCTTCTAGTACCCCATGGAATGTATGTATAATTACTTTAATGACTTTTAATCCCGGGTATACCCGGGATTAATCTTATACCCATACATATATACATAGGTATATACATATATATCCATTTTATATTATCTGCCCACACGAAAGTTTTACTGAAAGATCGTAGTGTTTCCATAATAATTTATGGGGTGAAAGTCAAATGTTAAATCACTTCAATGTTAATCATTTTCAGTGAAGGTTGCGTATTTTTATCAGAGGGGGAAAATACTTTTTAGGAAAGAACAAGTAAACTAACAACATGGTCAAATATAGTCGAGCACATAGTTAGGACCAGTCCCGAGTCAGCGTAGTACAGTGGGCCCACATTAACCCTAATTGGGCGCATAGAAACAAGTTGCTTTCGAAAGTACTTGCTCCTTCCCTTCCATCTCCACGAGCGAAGTAAATTTTCGGAGGTGGTAACAAAATTTGCAAGCACACAAAATACACCAAAGAGTACACATAAACTGGCAAGGGCAATTACAATTAGAGACACAGATGATATTCCATTTCCTCGAATGGCTCCATAAATTGAAAACACAGCAATCACAGTGCAGAGATATTGGAAAGACGGTGTGGTTTTTTCCACGTATGGCAGGAAATTTCTAAAAAGTGTCTCCAGTAGTCGGTACATTTTCAAGAATTCTCTTTCCGTTCGCAACTTATCCTCCGTTGAGTATGATTTCTTATTGGGTCTGAAAAATTGTTTTTTTTTTAAATTGAGTTAAAAACTTCAACTGCGCTTTAAAAAAAACTTACGTCATTTCCCTCAGACAATGGTTCACCACCAACAGAGCTGGTATCATGGGGAAGAGAAACATTTGAAAGACTACAAGTGATGTAGCAACGCAGTAGGCCCCATGGATACTGAACAACAGGATCCAACCAATATGTAGACTCCGTGGGTCATCCGCAAGCGAAGTTACGAAAGTTGGATTTTCTGGTCTTAATAAGATCATCAATGATGTTAGCGGCAAGGCTAAGACCATTACATGGTGGAGGATGGCCAATATCGCAGTGGCCAAGTCATCAAAAATAAAACAAATTTTCCCTCTTCCAACTTGTTCCTTTTCATACTCTTCTAAAAATTCATACCAAAATTATATAGGCGTGTAATCGTAGCAGTTAATTGTCTTCAAAAATTGCAATTTCCATTAAAAATTTACCCGTGACACTCTTCTGAAATCCAGAAATTTTCTTCAACAGATGCGGGTAATCTTCGAAATGACACAGCAAAGTGAACTGCAAGATCAGGACGAGAAGGTAGGCTGCTGACATAACACCCAACAGTGGTATTTTCTTTAACATATCGGGGTCCTCACTTTGTGAGTACTGAATGAATCGGGTGCAAGTGAAAATTTCCTGGACGATCTGGGAAAATATGGTGGCGTACCATCCATATTTTCGCCATCTTGATTTTGTGCAGGTGACTCGGGTTTTGCAACTGCTCAGGTCGTAGGGACAACATAGGAAACATTTCCCCCAAATAATCCCTTTGTAAATGTACTGATCCGCGGATGGCGCCATATTAATGGCGGTCCACCATTGTCTTTTACAATAAGACTCGCAGTTCTACTATAAAGAAATGAAAGGAAATTACAAAGGACGACGTGTTGCCTTCGTATGGGAGCTAATAAAAAGTAGGTGTTACAATTATGAAGAAATGATGAGCGACAAGGAATTAAGCTACATACGAAAAAATCCGAACGCGTGGAAACCTGTCCTATTAAAAGTATCAATGTAAGAGAACATAAGAAGGCTGCAGGGCAATTACTTTCCTTAGTACTAAAGAGGTAGGGTATAAGTTGGAACACTAATAATTATAGTAAATACAGCTTGACCATTTAAAATGTATGCACATAGAATTTAATGAGAAAATTAATATTTCCTTCGAAAATTGTAATTAAATAAATACTATGTGACTCAATTACTAAATATAAATGCTTCTTCAATGTGCTGACCCAATTCGAGGATAGTACAGTTAAGATTCTTGGGGTTGGACAAAAAAGAAACATGGACTTTTTGAGGGGGGTCCATATTTCTTGTTCGGCTTCCACGTATTGCCATAAAAATAGTAATAAATAACACGGGAATTTATGTCCAAAAATGAGTCCAATGATAAAATGGCACAAACATACTTCCAGGTGTCAAACTACAAATGGCAATCACAAGCAGAGTCAGAGACGACACTCCTTTGCTTCGATTGGCTCCGCATAAAATTGAAAAGACGGCTATGATGGTGCACGGACATTAGATTAGAACGTACAATTGACGGCTCGATGAGGGGTAAAAAATGTCTAAAAATTGTCTCCAACCGATGGTACATTTTTAAGAATTCTCTCTCGGTTCGTAACCTTTCATCCGTTGAGTATGATGTTTTACCGGGTCTGCAAATTATTCAGTTAGAGTGAGGCTGTAGAAAATCAATGATAATATTTGGCAAGGAATTTATCCACAAATGGAATAAAACTCTTTTATTGAAACTCTTTGGAAATGCACCAAATTTAAAGTTTTTAAAAACTCACGTCAATTCCCTCAAACATTGGGCCACATGCAGAATAGTTATTCCCGGGAACAAAAAAATTTGGAATGTTCCATAAATATCCAAGCCATGCGATAGGTCACGTAAATACTAGTGGTCCCCCCCCCCCGGTTCCATACGGTCCCTACATACCCCGGTTCCATATTGTCCAATACGATCCAACCATAATTTAACTTTCGGGGCTCATCGGCAAGCGAAGTAAAGAAAGTAGGGTTTTCCGGTTTAAGTAAGGCCATGAGCCACCCTAGCGGCACGATAAATACTAGTACGTAGTAGACGAGAGCCGAAATCGGGGCGGCTAACTCGTCAAAAAGTAAAAGTGTTTTCCCCTTTCCATTACTCTCTTTCTTGTGTTCTTCTGAAAAATTTCAAGAAACGTCCACCATGAGGTTTACACACGCAATCCTATAAGCAACAATTATTTTTGCAAAACAAACAATACCAGTGAAAGTCTTCTGAAATTTATACGCATTTTCAAAGAGATCCTTGTAACCTTGGAAGAGACAGACCACAGTGAGTTGGATGCAGAGGACGAGAAGGCACAATGCTGACATGACCCCCAAGAGAGGCATCTTCTGTAGCATATTCGGTGATGATGATTTAGCAAATTTTTGCTTCAATAATTTTTGCTTGCCAAAATGCCAAATGCTTGAATCCCCTGACGCAGACATACGTTCACGTAAAAACAGTCCCGGTAATTTTGCCACGAGCTCTTACAATCGATCCAAAAATTAAGTGACACGGGGCTGACAAAAAAATTCTTGCCTGTATATATTCATTTCTCAAAACATTTGGAAATAATTACGCAAATTTAAATTTATCATGTCAACTCGTATTCTGCTACAACTCCCAGTTTTTCCTACGTGTCATGTGTGCTACAGAAGTTTTTCTTCTGAACAAAGGAAACGTACGTATTTTTAATGTTGAGTAGACATCCAGTGATTGGAATATATACGTACATGAGAATTTATACGAGTTTTTTTTACATGACAGTTCATTCGAGTATATAATTGATAATTGGGTCAACTTCATTTAATTTAATTTATTTTAATTTAATAAAGTTAAACTTTTAAGTGGTGAAAGTAATAATTTAACTCTACCATAACGTAATTATTCGCCAATTCGGCATTCGGCACCTTGTCGACCTTGTATTTAAAAATTAAATTAATTTATCCGGCAAAATATCCTTGTAATTCACTTTTGTCTGCGTTTCACCAAAGTTACACATAGAGCCAAGGTGTCCCAAGATTTTGCAAACATATAACATCGGCTTTCAAAAGAAAAATGGTGTGACACTTGAAAAGGATTTTATCCTTCCCAGTAGGGTCCCATATCTCATCATAAAAAAAATTGCAAACATGGAAGTAATTTTAAAGGCCCAGACATTGAAAGAAATCAAACTGAGCTTCACTTCATCAAATTTCTTTCACGATTCTTCAAAATTACAGGTTTGCCAGAGTTCATGGAGCCTGGTTTTAGACGAAAGTCGGCCAAGCTCTGTTCCCTAGCTTTGGTGACATTTCGGGCGATAATAACAGTAAATGCGATAATGTTTACTGTAAATGCGCAGTTCTGAGACCCGAGTCTCCAGAAAACATTACTTCACTTTGGCCTTAGGGTGACTACCCTCTTTTGGTAAGGGTTTGTCAAGTGATGATAATTCTCGTCAATGGTGTAAACGCTCGATTTCATTGTAACTCTGGTTGCTGGGCTGGAATACATTTTCCCCATGTCCATGTGGATGGTCTTCAAGGAACTTTCCTAGTATGGCTCGATTTTATTTATTATTATAGTAATTATTGTTATGGACCAGCCCCCTGTAGCGTAGCGGCCAGGGCTCGAGTTTACTCGAGGGTTGTCTGAGTCGTACCCTGGTTCGAATCCCGGGGGTGGTTTGCAGTTTGGCTCAAGGAAAGGGGTTTTTTCCCATTGGGTTTTTCCCCTGACCGCTCAGACCTTTGACAGCTTGTGCGAGGATTCCTCATAGATATAGGCTTAACCATTGAAACTTTGTACCGCGAATTGAATCAAGGCTTAAGATGGTTGACAACTCTGTTAGACCTTCGGGTATGAATCGGAGTATAAACCCAGATGTTTTAAAAATTATTGTTACATCCGAAAATAATTGTTTTATTTATCACACAGTCAAAACAGTAGCGGGAATATTGAGGAATTGGATAAGAAAATTCAAATCTCCCGCGAAGTTGAAATCTTGATTTTGGAGTTCAACCATGTCTTTGGCGGCTTCACCCTCCAAGCCTGTCAACATACTATAATAGCAGAGTCGGTACTTTCTTGCTATGGGGCTATCAAATTTAGTGGGATACTTGCCATCATATTAACTGTCTTTGGGGCGGACTGTGCTATTATGGGAGTTGGAATGTTTGGCCTCCTCGCGGAAATCCACAAACAGTCAAGGATTTTAAATGAAGGTTTCTCACTCATGGTGGAGACGCTTGGAAATTCGAGGGAACGGCTTCTCATGCAGAAACATTTGAGGGCGCTAAGGCCTCAAACAATTATCGTGGGTAGAATGTTCTTTGTAGACAAAGCGATGGTGCTCACAATGTGCGCTATAATTGTGGACAACACTGTTAATACATTGTTGGTCAACTAATTTTTTCGGGGTGGACTAATCAAAATTGATATATTGATCAAGTCATAATAAATATTTATTGGGTTGGAGATGTGGCGGGATAGATCCATCCATTAGTACTACCCCAGTGAATATCGGTGTGCTTTGGAAAATCCACTTACGCTACTAAAACTAAAATAAGTAAGTAGGGGGAATGGAACTTTTGTTGACGTAGTCTGTTTGGTTGGTAGTTAGCGGGGAGTCTTAATGGTAGCTGGGGTCTTGGGTCTTAATGGTAGTTAACGGAGAGCTGCTGAGGGGTTCCTTTATGTACACATGAGGATGATCACTATGGCTATACATACTTGGCTTAATGAGAGAATAGGGGAGACTACCGGGAAGAGCAAAATTTGAAATGTTCCAAGTTCCAACAGTCCAAGCCACGCGATAGGCCGCGTAAATACTGTCCAATATGATCCAACACAAATGTAACTTTCGGGCCATCAATGACCCTAGCGGCACGCCAAAAACCATTACGGGGTAGAACAGTGCCAAAATCGGAGTGGCCAACTCATCAAAAAATAAAAGTGTTTTTCTTTTCCCAAGTCTTTCTCCCACGTAATCTTCTGAAAAATTCCAATAGAATAGTTTTGGATGAAGTTAACCCGCAAAAATATTCTAAAAGCGTAAACAATTTTTGAAACAAACATTACCAGTGAAACTCTGCTGAAATCTGTATACTTTTTCAAAGAGATCATTGAAGGTTGACAGGGAGAAGGTACAAAGGTGACATGACCCCCAAGAGAGGCATCTTCTTTAGCATATCCGGGTCGTCACTTTGCGTGTACTTGTGAGGATAATGGTCAGCTTAAGAACTGGCGCACAAATATTTTTATAGATTTAATGCAAAATGCTATATAGGGAATAGAGGAAAATGCAAAGTATTTAGCTCGACAAAGCGGCGAGACTTTTTTCTTATTGTCTTTACGTGTCAATTTACCATGGGATATAATGAGGGCATTTAATGTACCTATTCTCGGTAGAAAATGAGAAATAATCATATAAGTTTGGAAAATTGTAGCTTATGTCTGGAGCTGGAGGATTTATAAAGCAGAATAAGCATGCATGATTTAATTAGCAAATTAATACAACTACTGGCAGCATATATTCCTCGCAATTACGTAAATGTGTATGTATGAATTGTATTACTTATTCATATTTTAATGCGTATCCTGTTAGGCTGTAGCCCAGGAAATATTGAGGGTTGGACAAATTTATTGCAACAGGCCCCAGGTTTTGTGGGGGGGGGTATAGAAACTTCCTTTTAGTATTTTTCAATTAAAATAAATTAATGAATACTTTTACGGTTAGAGGCTAGGACAAAATTTTCGCATATGTATGCAAATATGTAGAGAAAATCTGAACCAATAAGTTTTTGAGTCCAAAATCCTGTAAATTTTGATACCCTGTAAATTTCCCCGCCATTTATTTTCCCATCCATAAATATGTACGTGAATTATTGTTTAAATTTGATCAAAAAGGAGTTTTTCAATGATACATATCGTCGGCTAAAGTGCAAAAGGGGCTATAATTTTGTTTTTCCCATAACGTTACGAAAATTATGGCCCCTTTTGCACTTTAGCCGACGATATATAAGCCCATATGTAGATGAATTGACAAAATCAAATGAATAAATTAATCCACAATTTTTGAAGCGCTTCATTTTCATTTTTTATTCTAACCTCACGGTCTACAAGTGTCTACAACAAAACTATAGAAGAAAGAAGAGAATTTCGGATAGAACAGAGCATATTGAAAACTTTGAGGGAAATGATAAGAACAAAACATAGAGTAATTTTCAAGAGAAAGAAGATAGCAGGTATTAGAAGTAACATATTTTTAGTGTCCAAATCCATGTCCATTGAATTCCAGCCCGGTGAGTTCAAATTCTTAACGTCCATTGAAGTAAATTCCATGGGCCCGGCGTTGTCCGCTAGCACCTTGGAGGTTGAACGGCTTGGAGGCGGAAGCACCCTCCGCATTGCTAAGAAGGCTCTCCGGCTCATCTGCATCCTCAGCAGCATACACCCATGGGGCAATTACAGCCACCACTACGGCCATCATCAAAACCCAGTAGATCTGAAAATAAACCATACAAATAATTGTTAGAAAATCCAACAAAAAATAGGTAAAAACTAAAAAAAAAAAGAAAGAAAAAAAACATTTTCAAAATTTTCATCCCCTATTTTGTTAAATCCAAAATATTGAAACTCACCACGGATTTCATCTTGAAGTTTTTTGTGAGGATATTTCACGACTTGCTTGATATAGAAGAAGTTAAATGCTTGAGAAGCTTGTGATGCTCAGAATTGCTTCTCCCACCGTTTATATACACACAAGAGGGAAAATAATTTCTATCCCATTACTTTTTAGCACCTGCAATAACAAACCAAAGGAACGAATTGTAATTTTCCAAAAAAATTTTAATTTAACAGTTAAATAGAATTGTCTACAGCCTAATTACCTTGTTGTGGCTCAAAAAATACACAACTTGCAAAAACGTACTGGAAATACGCGCTTGCAAATAAAATTAATTTTTTAAGTGGAAAATTATCTCTCCGAAAGGTTGTTGTAAAATTTAGCACGCAGGTAAATCTTACAAATCTCCAGATATTTACAAGCATATATGCTATTAATTGTAGGAAAAATCAAGTCCCCGAGTCCATTTGTGCAGAAAATCACTCTGTTTTCTCGTTTTGTAATTTGTTAAAGAGAGCAATAATAATAATAATAATAATAACAGGTATTACAGTCAGCACAGAAGAACACTGGTTCTGAAAACGTGTACTTTTGTGCATTTAAATCATACAATAATATCTTACTTGAGTTAAAATATTATGAGCAGTAATTTCCCTTAACTCAAACTTAACCTTTCCTATACACTTTGAACCACAAATATGGGAACCAATACACACGTACATTTGAGAAGGGGCAATGTGATGCTAAAATCCTGCTGGAGCTGAGGTATGTAAATATATTAAAAAACGTTTATTTTTTATAAGCACACAGTATGATGACAAGGAAGTAGGGAGAAATTTGGAAAAATTACAACCCAATGTTTCATTTCCTCCTCCCCGCCTATGTTTTAACAAGGGCTGTTAAATAATTTTACGAATTGCTCTCGAATGTCCGTCGTTTTCTTTCTTTCAGTGTCAAAAGAGAAATCAAAGGAAGCAAACCATAATTTTCAGGTCCACTTCAAAAAGGGCAATTTCTCTTAAAATTTTCATCGTACATATCAGCCAGAAAATAAAAAATAACAAATGATTTTACTAATTCATTTGATTCAATCAGAAAATTTTGTATGCGTAAAACTTGAGCTTTCCCTTCAACCTCACATGTATAATCCATTTCAATATTGCATTTTATGCATGTCCTTTGGAGTGAATGTCAGAAATCAAATCATGGCTAATTTATTTATTACAATGCCTTTAGTATATTGAACGTTCAGGATTCTGCTTTGGAGACAAAAAAGTAAATAAATGTGTTTGGCAAAAGTTCTCTTACTTACTAAGCAAACTCTGCTACATATGTATGACTTAACATATGTACAAATGCCTTTTTAGTAATAAATGAACCCCAGCGGAACACACTACACCAGATAAGCTATCACAAATAACACAATAGACTTTGCAGGAACGGAAATAAACATTTACATATATTTGCATCAAAAACAAATCCTATGGGCTAAAGTGCAAATAAAAGCTATATATTTGAACTCTGTAGCATTTACATGGAAATTTATAGCCCCTTTTGCACTTGATACAAACCCTAATTTTTCAATCATCATTCTATAATACTAACAATAAATGTATCATATTTATAACTCTATGATTACGCTGCTTCAAGGGGAGTATGATTTGATAAAATCCCAAAAATGGAATATTTGATGGTACACTATTCTACACTGTGACACAGGGGGTGCATTTTAACAAATATTGACAATTATTCTACCACAGTCAATAAGCAGCAATTCAAAACGTAAGGGAAAGGATTTCCAACGTCCATTTGATTTATTTGCAATAATTACTGATATTATTGTTTTTCCACTGATTTTTCCTCCTTTATTTGTATGACTATACACAAACATGGGATTTACGTATGAATTACATAAAGGTCCTCGGAACTGGACATTTTTCCATGGAAATCCGGAATAAATAAATGTGTCAATAGCAATTCTGTACTGTTGGACATAGGAATGACGTTACAAATACAGAGAGAAATTATTTAAAAGCTTTTGGTTATTTACTCATATGACGGCCTTTGTGACAAATCCTGCTTTTTCATATACTTTGAAATTGTGACAGTTCCTTGAGGAAGGGACCTATAGCTTCCATGGTTAAAAACCCTTAATAGTTTCTATTGCGGCTACGGAAAAATATAGTCTCATATTTGATTGCTCAAAAAATGTCATTCCATAAATGAGATTATCCATTTTAATTTGACATTTTGTCTGTTTTTGCTACATGAAATTCTCCAATTATTTTGTTGCAGGAATCATTTTCCCATTTCTCAGATTTTGTTCCGTAAAATTATCCAATTTTTTTCCGGAAATATTTTGATACCATATTTTATGACAATTTGCCCCCAATATGAGTATTCTATATGCATTTTTTCAAAGGAAAAGCTGTTCCCAATTTACACTCACAAAATACTGTCTATATAAATTTTTTGTAAAAAAAACAAAATGTTGTATAAAAAGTTTTTTCCCATTCGTATATTATAAATGAAAGGATTTCCACAATTTAACGGACAAAAAAATATTTATTCTCTTTCCCTCAACAACTGATGTAATCAGAGTTTGTGTACGTACAAGAACAATTTTACTGTGTGTCTGCCGGTGCTTATACAAGCTTTTAATGAGATATTTGCATGTTTGACAAAAGTCAAACATTAATTAATTTTACCCAGTGAGCTTGACACTTCCCATAGTAAGTGTGCCTCATGCATTATACAAGCCTTTCCATTACATGATATAATGAGCAAATAAAAGAGACAGGGAAGCTATCAGAGAGTAAATAAAGAGTGCAAACCATGACACCTTATCAAAACACATCAAACAGAGAACATTATAAAAATTCAAGCCTGACCTGAATGTTAAGGACTGTCTCCAACTATAACTGTTACACAAAAGCTCAGCATGAAATTTATCTCCTCAATTATATGTCATCATCTCCCAGCCCTCAAGATACCTTCAACCTTTCAAACCCTGCACTTGTAAAGTCTGAAATATTGCCATAAGTGATGGTTAAATCTGAATAAGGAGAGTGGGAAAAACTGTGTGGATCTAAACGTTTTGAAAATTCGTCTTCAGTATGACTTTTTTTCGAAGTCCGAAGCTATTTTCAATTGTGTTTTTAAAATGTATTTTATTTGGAGTAAATTCCGTTGCAAGTGAAACTGGTGTAAATTTGTCAGTGCTAAATTTATCCAATCAATTGCCGCAGGTGAAATTAAAATGGTGTAGTTACAAAGAGCCAGCTCCAGTTTCTCATGTGGTGAATAGTACATTTTCAGAGGATGGACTTGAATTTTTAGTGAGGTATGGATCTGGAATTTGCTGGAAAATTTCATCAAAATTTATTGAATTTCAATCTTAAATTTATTAGAAATTTTTTGATGAATTAGCTTTGAATCGACGGAGATCAAATGTCAACCCCAAATTAACGCATCAATTTTCACGATGAAAGTGACGGAGAAGGATGAAAATAGGACAAATGGCTTGAAATTTTCATCAAATGGATATTTTATTATCCGAGATTATTACTCACCATCCGAAGAATTCTGCATATTGGAGTAACATATGAAACTACATTTGTAAAAAAATAAAACATTATTTTGCAAAGTCATTTTTTAAAATTGTTCTCCTTACAGATGGACCCAGTCAAAAATATCAGTCCGAAGCTGTGGGAAATTTCATGAGAATTTAAAGGGTGAGGAGGAGGAGTTTGCTGAGTGCGCGGGGAATAGCCCTTGTATACCCAAATGCTGTGGGATGAGCGAGAAACTGAGGTTTAATGAGAACAGGGCAAGGAATTGTAGCGGACGTTTTGAAAACTCCATGGAATTTATTGGGGAGAAGATACGAGCTCGTAATAGTAACGGAAGCTCCTTGCACTATTTCCGGAATCATTTGAATCATTGCGAGAATCAAGCTTTGCATATTTATGAGAGATTTTGGTAAATACTTTCTTAACTTTCTTCTCACGAAATGTTGAATGTCTCAAGGTTGTAACTTGATAAAGCAAAACTGCCATTTTTTTCAAAGCTTCCGTATACAAGAAGATGGGTCTTTGATATACCGTGATCACTATTACAACTGGGTAAAGTTCGATCGTGGAAATTATTGTATTGACGAAGTGGATTTTGAAGAAGGGAGCAGGGATTGGATTGATTATTTGGGTGATGAGCAAAGTCTTGGTTTTGTTACCTGCATCCCACGCTATGAGGTACGTATAGATTTGAGCCTACAAATAGGCTAAGGATGCATCTGTCAAATTCACATGGGGAAAATTTTTGCCAAAGTTCATGATAAATTTTTTTCCAAAACGTGAGAATTTGTTTCACAAATTTTTGTGAAAATTTGTTCGAAAATTTTTGTGAAAATTTGTTCGAAAATTTTTGTGAAAATCTTGTGAAAATTTGCTTGAAAATCTTGTGAAAATTTGCTTGAAAATTTGCTTGAAAATTTGCTTGAAAATTTGCTTGAAAAAGTGTTGGAAAATTTTTTTAACATATTTTCTGACAAGCATTTTGCCAAATTCTTTGATAAAATCTGAGCTGAACCGCAAATGAAATTTAAAATTATTGTCAAAGTGGCGAAAACTGTAGTTACAGTACATACTTCAATGCTGAAGGCTGTTCGAAACGTTTCAAAAAACTAGTTTTTAAAGGGAATTTTGTATTGACCGTCGTACCCTGTGTATTATTACAGTACCATTACTTGGGCAAGTTGCTCACCACAGTGTATGGGACAGGCTGTATAGTGGGCTCATTTTTCCTCATCTTAACTTTCATCGTCTACGCCCTTGTTTGGAAGGAGCAGAAACTTCAGGGCTGGATCACTATGAGTCATTGTGTTACCATGTTTTTCTGGTACTCTTCTCTGGGTTGGGGCCTCTTTTTGGATCCAACCGTTCCAAATCGTTATGAAAGATCCGACATTTGCGTTTTTCTCGGTAATTTACCAGTTCCATATCCGCTTAATGATTTCTCCCAAATAAGATATAACACATTGTATTTCGTTACACCCCATTACTTAAAATCTGACTTATTAATGATCTCATAGAAAAATTCTGAAAAATTCTTGGTAAAATGATGTTCATACTTGATTGATCAAGGATTTATATTTCAGCGATTTTACAACATTACTGCGTCCTATCAAATTACTCTTGGCTCACGGTCATTTCTTTCAGTCTCTTCTGGACAATTCGGTAATGCTTAACAATATGTTTTGAAGGCTTGGTATGAAAATATGGAACAAATATTTGAAAATTCAGCGGTAATAAATTTATTATGCTAATGTAATTCTTCCTACCAGGGCAATCAATGTTCCACATTACCAATTAAAAAGTTTGGGCAAGTATTTAATTTACGCAGGATTTGCATGGGGTGTTCCACTCGTCATAGTAATTGTGTCAATTATTTTGGACCAAATGTACAGGTAATAAAAACTGTAGCTTAAATAATAGTAATTCCATTGTAAAAATTATAGATATTCTTATAGGATTTATCTATAGGAATTGGTAAATGCGCTTTTTAAATTGCTATTTATTTTTTCTATGCCAAAGCTACGACCCTTGCAACTCGATAATGGTCCCCGAGTACGGATTTCAAATATGCTTCGTCTCACACAGCGCCCTTGGAGCGTACATTTACTACCCGGCAACGGCCATCATGTCTTTAAATTTCATATTTTTCTCTATCACCTGCTTTAAATTGTACCAGTACCGGAAGAGCACGTCCCTGGCGAGGGTCAACTTAAAAAAGCACTATGAATTGTAAGTTCGAAATTTAATTGTAAAAAAAGATTTAAAAAAAGTACTCAGGATTTTGTTGCCAATTTTGAAGATTTCCCTTGATTGCGCGGCTATTTCTACTCACGGGATTTATTTACATCGTGGAGCTCGTGACGTGGTGTCAGAGTCGATTTCTGAGTGGACCTGACAAAATCCCTTGGTACTCCTCCATCGTCAATATTATTAGTGTCCTTCAAGGGGTGCCCATATTTATTATTTATATTTGCAAGCCCAATGTGATAAATCTACTCAAGTCAAAATACCCTCTTTTGAGGGAGAGCTTTATCCTCCGGAACTCGACGGGTAGTTTTCCCAAAGCCAGAGCATGAATGGAGATTTTTCCATATTTTAGTAACCATAAAATTTTGTGAAGAAAAAACTTACTGCTCCTCTTTTATGTTCTACTGATCAATTTGTACAAGTCTGCTAAGAAATAAGAAGGACAAATTTTTTTTTTACTAAACTAAAAATACAACTGATAATTTTACACCCTACTCGGGACTTAAGCTGATTCTCAACTATTTAAAAGCAGTATTTTTCCAAGTTGCACCCATAAAAAATACAGTAAGGATAGGTTCGTTACTTTTTTATACTTCATGTTATTCATGACATTTTTTGTAAATATATACTTGTGAATAAATGGTTTTTTGTTGTTCGCAATCTTAATGTTAGGTTTTGCATAGTATAGTAGTTCATATAATATAGTATATAGTAGTAGTTCATATAAATTATCGTCGATTATACGTAATATGTACATAAGAAAATGCTGGTGTGAGAGGGGTACCCTTGGAAAACCACAATTGGATGAGCGGAACAGTGATATGAATTTGTTTCAACCTCAGGGGTTGGGAAAAATATTAAAATTGGAACATGCGGGAAAACAATGAATAAATGCAGAGCTGTAAATGATAAAAATGCAGTACTACATGCCACCTGATTTTATTCAGCATTTTATTTAAATTAGTCGTAATTTTAAAAATTGTACATCTGTTCAAAAATCATTTGGGCGTTGACTTGACAAAAAGTAATGTATGTATGTGTGTATTGTGTTCTCGAGCACGTTCATACACAATGAAACAATTTTGATTTACATTTACGCATACTGGTATATACAATTGTGGATAAAATCAATTAAACTTTCCAGAATTAAAAATAATTATTTTATCCCCATATATCTGACATAAATCAGGAAAGAAACCATAAACTTTTTCCAAATCTTCCTTATTGTTAGTTCTAATATGATTAAAGTAATTTACAGGAATGTTTGAATCCTCGTTACAAAAGTATTTTACTCTAATTTGATGAGACAAAAACTAATGGGGGAGAATTAAGTTACTACATACCGTGAGAGAGAAGACATATATGGAAATCAGTGACTTGATGCAGAAGGGAGAAGTTCTGACGAACAATTACTAACCTGTGGCGGTAAATGGAGTTTAAATAATTAAAATTCATTCAACGCCGCTAGCACATTCCATCAGACTTTAGCCTCTTGCTTCACTTCCCTGATTCCCATAGATGTCATCTCTACCACGGAATGCTCAAGCTTAATGATAGCACTTGAGTCTTGAGTTCAGACGTGTAGGTTGAAACCGCCAGATTCATTCTTCCGTCCCCCGGACTTCTGAAACCGATCCCTCTGCATGCTCATCTCGCTCGCTCCCTTCAGTGGTGCATTTTGGGAGGGACTTGGCAGTAGCTTGAAATCCTCGCTGTTCCTGTACATAAAAAAGAAATGCACATAAATATCAGAGTAATTAATATATCGTGTCGGACTAAAACGATAGAACATTTGTAAAGATTAGCTATGTCGAAAATAAAAACAAGTAAATGTCATCAATACATGTCTATTAAGGTAATTAAGGACTTACATTAATTGTATGAATTACTGAACTCCGAGATTTCTCGTCCCCTCGTATGGAAATTCTGGAAGAATTCACCTCCCTTAAATATTTCAGGTTTAGACTAATTCCATGCACACGATAAAGTACCGTATGATTTCAGCTTACAGGCTTGGTTGTATGTACCTCTTGAAAACTCTTCAAAACTTGGGTTGGTTGTAAATAACTCTTCAAAAGGATGATTCACGGACCATATGAGACTCAATCAAGTGCTTGGCCAGTCTTGTGTCTCCTGGACGACTGTACATGGTTCAGTAAAATTCTGGCTTATATTCTGTGAAAATCCATATGTACATAGTCACGGAGCAAATGAGTTAGTGGAAAGCCAATAAGGACAATAATTATTATATGGAGGGAAATGCGTTCCAATAATAAAGTATTTTTCACAAACTCACAAACCAGACCTTCGTTTCAAGGAGACAACAGTTCCAGCGTCAACAACAGTCAACAGTATGTTTGTATAATTTCCAAGGCTGTGAATAAACTTTCCATTATAAACATTTCATAGAAGATTTCTCTCTCGGTGTAAACAGGAGCTTATTTGCTTCTCATGGCCGTCAAAGAATATGCCGAACTCAGCTCCTGGTCTTTTAACACATTATAGGTATGTGACTTAATTTTTGAATTCAACATATCGTCGGCTAAAGTTCAAAAGGGGCTGTACGCAGAAATCGCTTAAACGGGAATTCACATGCGCTACCATGTATCAGCGGTGTCTGCGTATAGCCCCTTTTGCACTTTAGCCGACGATATCGTCGGCTAAAGTCCAAAAGGAGCTATATGCAGAAATCGCTTAAACGGGAATTAGCATGTATGTATTACCATGTATAAGCGAGTTGTGCATATAGCTCCTTTTGGACTTTAGCCGACGATATGCTTCATTTAAAGGAGGCATAAATGTCATCGTGAACAATAGCCTACTCCATTTGAGTAAAATCCAATGTCTAACTAAAAGACAATAACTTTCCATAAACTTTCCATGCTGTTTTTCTCTTCGGTGTAAACCATGAGTTTTGCTTCTCGTGTGAGTGGGACCGTCTCAGAATCACAAGGACTTTATTCTACTACAGGACGATTAACATATTAAGTGTTTCCTTCAACCTCACTTTGTTGATAATACGCACGGACCTGAAATATATATAAATCCCTTTTGTGAACGGTGAGTTCCTTATGATTGCATTCTGAGGAAATCTTACCATTGTGAAGTCTTGGAAGTGGAAGAAGCTCCAATGTTCCAGTATTCCAATGATCTTGTATTATATTCGTTAATATTTACCATCATGTCAATAAGATCTGCTTTTCAGGGTAATGAACACATGAAATGAGGAGGTATATGGATGACTTTTGGGGAATAGTAGAAGTTTTTTTTTTTTTTTTTTTTTTTTATAATAATATTTATTATAAACAAAAACTTAAAAATTTATACGCATGAAGTTTGTTTTTTCTATTCCGGGGAAGACGATTTAAGGAATTGCTTATGAAAAAACGTTTTCTCTACGATTCTTGTAAAATGTTACTCATTCATTAAACATTTCCAGTCAAGGTTAAAGTTAAAATCGCGAATTTATAAAAAATGGAAGTAGCCACTAATTCTGTGAAGATGAGGGAAGCAAACAATTCACGTTGCTCATTAACAAGCTAGCTAAAATATAGCACAAACTACTATTTTCTTCAGCACTGGAACATGGAATGGTTAATTATATGAAAATCAATTTAACTTGAAGGCTTAATTACTTTTATTATACTCGGGAGTAAGGAAGAATGAGCGAGTGAGAGTTATTATTATAGTAGATGTAGGAAGGATATATATTCTCTCACAATTTAGTCCGAAATATTGCCAATTAGTATTTGAGTGTCCCAAGAGGCGGCGCATGGCGCTCATGAAACCTCTTGGGATTCAAATAAGTAAATAAATCCATTTTTATTTGCAGCTTGTTGGATAATTAAGCCTAGGAACCCAACCCAGGCACTCACTTTCCGGGCAGGTTTATCCCGAGCCACCCAGGCCATCCTACAACAAGCTGCAATTTTTTAAGCCTAATGCTGGATGCTCGTATAGGAAGGTACTTGTGAGTAAGGAAGAATGAGCGAGTGAGAGTTATTATTGTAGTAGTAGTAGATATTATAGTAGACACTTTTATTATACTCGGGTTCCTCTCTTCCGCCTGAACTATACTCCAGTCGACAGCCGCAGTCGCTCAGCGATTGCTGATTGCCACTAATATTGGGGCTAATAAACGCTATAACAAGAAGAAACTAACAAAACCTTGTGCGCACAAAACAGACTACAGCCGTACAGGCTGAAGAAGCAAGCGGAGATGTCATCACGACTGTAATTCTGGGGGCATGCGCAAAATAATTTCACTTATTCATATCCCGTCTGTTTTATTTTGTTTCAGTATAATTTATTACATCGGTATTGTACGGGTATGGCTAAAGCTATACAAACTGGAGATCTAAACTTTTTGTAACCCCTTTCTAATCCATAGCTTTTCATAATGGCTGAGTCTTAAAACAGTAAGTATAGCAAAAGTATGTAAATAATGTAACAAGTAACCAAAATATGTTGGGAAAATGTTTTCAATATGCATTTTCGGAGGTAATTTTTTAACGGCTGTTTAAAACAAATTTTGGGAGTTTCTAATGTCTATGTTGATCCATTCCCAAATCTTCTTCATCTTCTTATATTTTTCCGATTTTTACATTTTCAATACGTTGGCTCACTTTTTGCCGCGGCCCTGCTGTAAGCAACCTTACTTGCTATTTACCCCATGTTAAAGAAATGGACATTGGGCCCTGCTATGACCAGTAGTGTTGACATGCGATCATAAAAATTTCTGAAAAGATGTACTTGGAAGATAGCTATTGAAAAATCATGTTTAGCTTGTGAAGTTCACGAAATCGTGTTTTGGCCAAATCACGAAGTTCCGTTTTAAACGGTTTTGGCAAACCTGTGCACTGCACTGTGTGGAAAGGAAGTGTTTCACATTCCTCAGAAATTTCCAGTTAAGGTTAAAGTCAAACTCAAGAATTTCGAAATGTTGAAGTTCATCCTTCTTTATGGATTGTTTCAAGGAGAGGGAAGCCAAAATGTTCTTTTGCTTATTTTGCATATTTTTATTGCAAGGATTTTTCGGGTATAAATAAAAGCAAATGATTTTAATTTGCAGTAGAAGAAATCTTGTTTGGCTTCTGCATAGGTAACTTTTGGAGCGATACGATGGGTAGAGAATGACAGTTTGTGTAATGCAAGGACAACATGCTCTGGGATGAACATATACAACCACAAACTTTGCACTTGCATGGATTTTGAATTGAAAGAGAACGTAAAAGGTTCATCTTGCGTCTGTATCTTTCATTTGGAGTCAATACTAAGTGCCCTTTAGCACCATGGGCTACCACTTCGTGTCTAACTACAGGACCCTGTCGAACCGAAGAGTAAGAGCAATATCCACACCTGAACTGCTTATTTTGGGTGTGAAATTTGTCATGTACAGTGAGTTCACTCTGCCGAGCAGCTTTGAAGGGGCAATGGCTACATTTAAACGGGGTTTCCCCCGTGTGACATATCAAATGATTTGTTAGTTGACTCTGAACGGCAAACTGTTTTTGACAAAAACTACATTTGTATTTTCCTCCAACATGCTTCACCAGATGAGTCCGTAGGCTAAATTTGGAAATAAATTCACGGTCACAATACTCACACTTTGACTTGGTCCCTGTATGGTGAGCCCGTACATGGACCCAGCGGGAATTGGAAGATTTAAAATATTTATTGCAAAAGTCACACTTGATGGGGTGCTCTCCAGTGTGTTTAAGGATACAATTTCTCATTCTGCCACCAGTGATGAAACCTTTTCCACAAAACGTACATTTGTATGGTTTTTCTCCCGTGTGAATTCTCCGATGAATTCTCAAATATTGTTTTTTATTGAAACCTCTCATGCAAACGTCACATTTATGAGACTTTAAATTCTCATGAATTTTAACATGATTCCATAAACCACTTCTAGTTGAACATTCAAAAGAACAAATTTCGCACTTGAACGGCTTTTCACCCGTGTGAACCCGGAGGTGGTCTTGTAAGCGACCCTTTTGGTTACATTTCGTGGGGCAGAAAACACAGCTGAATGGTTTATCTCCGGAATGAAGGCGAATGTGGGTTTTCAAGCGGGTATTACTGGAAAAACTTCGTTCACAAATTTTACAACTATAAGGTTTCTCTCCAGTATGTGTTCTCATGTGAGATCTCAAATTTGAACGCCACTTAGTTGCATATGAGCATAACTCACATTTTGTCATTCGCAACGTTACTTTTTGGCTGTGTGGCATGATCACACCCGATTTAATTTTTAAAATCACAGCATAAATGGTTAATTTTTCACAAAGTGTCACACAAAGAGTAGGTAAAGAATTTTTGGTTCATATGTAGAAACCGAACTAGGAATGAATTTAGATTAAAGCACGAGTAAAAATAATGTAGCACAGCAACAGACCATTTCCAACGAATTTTTCAAGCCAAGGAAAAATCCGAGAGTGCCACAATTTTTAACACTTTATATAGTTGCTCCTTCCAATGCGGTCTAGAGTCTAGATACGTACATTGCGCGAAATGTATGTATTCGACATCATACACAATAAAGGCAGTAATACGCAAATTGCCTATTGGTAATCCAAAGTACAAAGTGTAAGGATCCTCACGAAAAAGCTTATGTAGCAACGAGAAGCCACGAGTTGGCAAAAATAATCATAAAAAGTTGAAATTTAAACCTCATTGCCAAGCTAAATTTCCTGTTGATTTTTTCTTCTTCATCACCCCAACTGCTCTTTGTATCCATGTACAAAATGCACGTGAATTACTCCACAAAGTATTACAACTGCCCGTAAAACAAAACTACAGATATTAAACATACAGACAGATGCAAACAGCACAGCAATATAGAACTGACTGATTGTGAGTACGTTAAGGGCAGCATTCCATGAGAAAAGTCTGCGAACATTGTCTGCTAAAAAAGTAATCATAAATCATATATGCAACATGTTGAGTCACTACAATGTGTGCATATACGTGCACACGTACAAAAACACACTCAAAACTCTTACATCGCACTTTTCCTTGACTTCGAGTCCAATTACCTTTTGGTTCTGTGGAATCATTCGTCTGCAACCCTAACTTCCCTCTGGGAAGTTCCCACTGAGTGAGTGACGAGATAGATAAGTACCGGAAATCTGATGACGATGATATGCTTTCTAGACTGCATTGAAAAAATTACTGAGGAGTATGTTATCATGAGCATGCAATAATAATAATACATAACAACATGTTATTTTCCTAAGTCATCCATGTAACCTTTTTTCCTACAAAAATCTATCTTCCATGACAACTTTCCAGTCTACACGGTTGGGAGAGAATGTAAAAGAATTGATGAGGTTCTGCCATATAGTAACATCCCCATACCTCTCTTATGCAGCAGAGTACTGGAATAAATGTTATTCAAGAAATTTTGTGCACTAAAAGTCCCTCAAAATGATAGCTGGAACTTCATCCGAGCAAAGAGCAAAGAATAGGTCAACAGAAGATAGGCTCCTTCCAGGCAATAAAAGTTTTGATAAGATGAAATAAAGTGCAGTCATTCATTGACGGCGACTCCTTCAATAAAACCATCATAAATCACTAGTGAAGGTCACTATCTCAGTTACACTCCGCATGTTTATCAAAGTGACACCGAAGGAAAATATCGTCGGGTAAAGTCCAAAAGGCGCTATAATTTTCGTAACGTTATGGGAAAAACAAAATTATAGCGCCTTTTGGACTTTACCCGACGATATATATTTTCATGAAATCATGACTAGTCTGTATGCTCAAGTCAATAAATTTGTTACGTATACACAGGCTCAGATACAGCTAGCTTCTAACAATTTCTCAATATGCTGTCTGGCTTCATCCTGTTCCTTCCTCCTCTCATTGCTCATGATGTAGAGGAAAAGGTCAGACGAGTTTATTACTTTTGTGTAAGCTGTGAACAAAAACAATGAATTTATTGTAAGATCTTTACTTTTAACTTCATTCAAGCTAAATAAGTAGACATAAAAAAAACCGTTCATGAATGGACTTTGGCTAATCTTACTCTAATGGGGTTAGGCGTTCATAAAGTTGGGAGTGGAAGCATATGGAAAAACTATATATTCTATACAAGTATATAGCAATAATACACAAAAATAATCCTCCTTGGGATTACTACTTCCACTTGTTCCTCACATAGCCTTTTCTGGACTGCTCTCAGAAATTCAAGCTGCCTTCGAGGATAAACTGCGGCACTGGAAGTATTTTTGTCTTAAAACTCTGATGGTCCATGGTCAAGTCAAGTCGTGTTGAAGCGTTTCCCTTGTAAACAAAAAATAAGCGGCAAAAATTTCCTTCCCGTTCATCATTAAATACCGGCGG
This sequence comes from Spatulosminthurus flaviceps, assembly GCA_034693705.1. Lineage (NCBI taxonomy): Eukaryota > Metazoa > Arthropoda > Collembola > Symphypleona > Sminthuridae > Spatulosminthurus > Spatulosminthurus flaviceps. The sequence continues at coordinate 22,271 of JAQFXU010000985.1, forward strand.
GAAAAAATGAGTTTGTGTACATTACATATTCTTATTGAGAGATTTGAATTTTAACAAGAATCTAAAAAGGTTTGTAGTTTAATCTTAACTAAGCTTCAGTTTGAATTTTCATGGAGCCAAAGATCCAAATTATGGAAACTAGCCGACCCTACAAGTGCACTCATTGCCCAGCGAAGTTCAAAAGGCAAGATCATTTAAAGACCCACGTGAAAATCCACACTGGAGAGGAACAAGTTGAGTGTCCTCTTTGTGACCGGACCTTTGCTTTGAAAGAGTGACTCCTCAAGCATTTGGCAATCCACACTAAAGAAAAGCCCTTCAAATGCTCGGAATGCAACGGAGAATTTAAAACAAATGAGGATCTCAAGTTCCATCTTGAGGTCCATAGTGGGGACAAGCCTTACAAATGTGATGTCTGTGGAAATAATTACTTACGTAAAAAATCCCTTGCTTTCCACAAGAGGGTACATCATGAAGGTGAAGATCTGAGACGTCATGAGTGTCAAATTTGCAACAAACGTTTTTTCCATAATTACCATCTTTCCGAACATTTAAAATCCCATTCAGGTGAAAAACCCTATGAGTGTAACATTTGCTCAAAACGTTTTCCCTATGCATCTTCTTTAAAGTTACATTTGCAGGCACATAGAGGAGAAAAGCCCCACTTATGTAATGTGTGCAGCAAAGCATTTATAAAGAAAAGGGATTTAAAAAGACATTTAGCTACTCACGGAATGGGGACACTCGAAAAGCATCATAGGTGTGAGTTCTGTCACAAGTGTTTCGACTCCAAACATAAATTAACAAGGCACATGAGAGTGCATACGAGGGAAAAACCTTATGAATGTGTACTTTGTAAAAAATTTTTTGCTTGCAAAGAAACCTTAGCGAGCCACATTGCTACCCACACCCGTGAGAAGCCTCATAAATGTGAAATCTGCCAAAAATCTTTCTCAGCTGCTCATCCCCTTACCCTTCATATAAAACGACGGCACTTCAACAAAACACTGAAATGTCCATTCTGCCAGCATGAAATTCTGAATGAAACAAAACTAGAGGAACATATAAAGCTACACATGGATAAGAAGACCTACAAATGCAAAATTTGCCATCAAATCCGAAACTACCCAGTGGACAAGTCTTTCTCTTGTCCCCATTGCCCTCGTCAATACAGGCTTAAAAATGACATGGATAGTCATATCAAATCCCATAAGGGTAAAAAACCTTTCAAGTGTACCGTTTGTTCCCTTAGTTTGACACGTTTAAGGGTCTTGAAAATGCACATTAGTAGGCACGAGGATATTGATACTTTTAAATGTTATTGTGGAGTTGATGTAAGCCGTTTGGATCTTGTCAAGGGTTCAGGAGGAGAAGGAGGTAGAAAATGGTTTTGCAAAGCCTGTGGATCAGAATTTAAGACACAGGAAGATCTCTGCAAGCATTACGATATTTTACATAAACTGCCTAAGGTGATGCTTCAACGTGATTGGTACATATCATGCTAATTAGTGAAGTTTTAGTTTTGTGTCAACCAACATGTTAATATCATATTTCGACAATAATTAAAAAATGAACAAAATGTCAATCCGATTTTGCTGCTTCATTTATTTTATTAGTGCTCATGTAATATGTATCAGCATCAGCTGCATTTTATATCTCAATTGTCAATTAGTTGCATATGAGCATAACTGACATTTTGCCATTCCTCTAGATTTGCTTTTACTTTGGAGCAGGCAAGATAGCACCTGATTTATTTTGCAAGAATGTTTTGGTTCGTCGAAATAACACTAAAAATTAATGTTTAAAAAAACACGCGTAAAAATATTTTGTCAACAGAGCAGTTCCAATTAATTTTTCCTGGCAATGAAAAATCCCTGATTGCCACAATTTTTAACGCTACATAGTCATTCCTTCCAGTGCAATGAAAATCCCAATGAAAACCATCCAAAAAAGGTTTTTGTGAAAGCCATGTTCCAAAAAAAAGGCTGCACGGACAGAGGCTTAGTTTTAATTGAAAACAACTCAACAATAGAGCTGACTGAGTACAAGAGCAGCATTCAATGAGTAAAGTGTACAAATAATGTCTGTTAAAAAAGTAATAAATTTTTTTTTTTACTATATGTACTTTGAAGTTTTACTATACTGCAGTGTGATTTTATGCATAAACAAAGAAAAACACGTTCAAAACATTTACACCGCACTTGTCCTTAACGTGGAGTCCAATGACCTTACCAATGACCTGTGCCGACTTATTCGTCTGCAACCCAAACTTCCCATTGTTCCCACTGAATGAGTGACGAGAAATTAAATTACAGAACGTTTATTGACGATGATGCTTATTTCTGGACTCCATTGAAAAAATTACTGGGTAGGTATTTATACGTATAAAAAATGTATGTGTACTAGTTTAGCCTTAAAATAATTTTAGCCATTTGTTCCTCACATAGCTTGGGCTTGCCAGACCTCCTAAATGCAAACTGCCTTCTTCGAGTACATCAATCCGTCATTTGTCGTAATTCAAAATATGCAGCGAAAGTTACATAGGGCTTGCAATTAAACTAACGTCTTAGTCGTAAAACTTACCCGAAGGTGGAGACGTGCCAAAAAATTCGTATTCCTAAATTTTAAAGTTCAAAAATAAGGTTCTACACGAAAGGTTTGAGCATGAACCATCAACTGAGAATTAGCTTAAGTTGAAATAAATTTTATAATAGCGGTAGTGGTACCGAGTAATGACGCAGAAAAAGAGATGTATCCTTTGGCAGGCTTAAGTGTGAAATAGTAATTTTACACGCAACCACAAAGTCACAGCTTTAATCATAGCAATCCTTTAATTTAGGGAACAGAACAAACGAATTGTTCACCCTCCAAGATTACAGGACAAGACCTAGAACTGTTGGTGGACCACAGGAGCTGTATGGGTTTCCTCTCACCGTGGGGAGGAATACAATCACCTTCGCACAACGAGGGTAAGTGTTAAATTTTGGCTCAATGAAACGACATTTTTCATCAAGCATCGACATTTTTACGATTATGCATTGAAGGGTGTATTAATAGCATTTGTGTAATTTTCACGGAATATGTCAAAATTCAATGGCCCTCAGGCCGAAAAGTCAGACAGGTTACACTCACAGAACGTTTATTATATACTGTGTAACAGCGAAGAAAGTTGACGAAAGCGTCTCTCGTAAGAGTGGTGCTCCATTAAACCCATATTTCCTAAGATATTCCTCATCATTTGGTAAATATGATACCAATCGATAAGAAATTTACTGCCAACAACTCGTGCTTACATGCATTTTGAATATAAGGGCTTATATCAGCCTATTAACGCAAAAGAGACTGCTTAGGCCAAATCAAGGTCTATTGCAGAAAATTGCTTACAAGCATGGTGCGTTGGCAAATATTTTGATTTCTTGAATACCTGCTCAAATTCCTAAAGTTAGTTACATATTTAAGTTATATTGGATAATGAAGCCTAAAACTAACCCAAAATTTCCCAAAATTTTATCAAAAACTGTAAGAACAACTTCCACACTCAGCTGGAAACTGACAAAATTGGAACTGTTAAGTATTTCGTAGCATTAAGTACTTAAAAATATTCAACCGTAAACTTCATTGCATAATCCAAAAGGGAGCATTTCGTTGGCTAAAGTAAAAAAGGGGCTATACGCAGACACCTCTCATACATGGAAGTGAATGTTTAAGCGATTTCTGTGTATAGCCCCTTTTGTACTTTAGCCGACGATTTACATCGCCTTGCTCAATCTCCCCGCAGTGATACCATTTTATGTCTGTATCCCACGAGTATTATATTTCTTTTGTATATTTAATTCGTGAATATTAATAACAAATTAGGAATGGCAAAAAAGAGAAAAAATGCATGCAGGGAAGGAATAGAAATAATATTGCAAAAGAAGTATTAAGTAGGAAAATGAAGTGAATTTTTATCTTCGATCATCGCTAAAATAGATGCCTGCAGAATGCTTAGAGTAATGTTGCATGTAAGTAAGCACTGAAACCTACTAATACCTGAAAATTGAAACCTAAAATATTTTTACTGCACTATAGAAAGAGTTGGCACCAACATGTGTCAGTACATACTTAACTACATGTATAAAGAATTTGTTGAATATCTTTGGGTTTGCTCTTATGTAAAGGGGAAATAAACCAAAGGAGCCCACTGCAGGACTTGTTTGAAATCTAGAGTGGAGCCTATGGTTATGTACGCACGATCTTTCACAATGATTATCTGCCTATAATTTGTCCTAAGCACATTTTCCATGTTCTTAAAGAAGAGCAGATTTCGTTATCTACTGTAGTCAGCACTCAAAACAATCATCCTTCCGTGTGAATTGTCACAGTTAACCTTTTTGTACAGCAATGTCTTCCTGTGGAATTTATGTACAATACTATTTTTACGACCATTTTACTAGTCCAATGCATAATATTTAGCTATCTATGGTTGATAAGTTTAGAGATATACATATATCGAGCAAAGTATATCTCAGGCGTAAAACTTAGGAAGGTGTAATAAGTTAAAAGATTTAATTAGCGAATTTTATATAAGTAATGCTCCATAATCGGTACTGTGTATACGCATTACATTAGTGCATGCATTGTATACACAGTTTTTCCTAGTGAGAACTCCATAAAGTTATTCTTAAATTCATTTAAATTTTTAACATTCAGTTCACTCTGGAAGACCTGACAATCCAATCAAATATAGCATATATGAATGTATAGGTTATTTCTCAAGGAATAAAATATGCAGCAAAAGTTACATAGGGCTTGCAATTAAACTAACGTCTCAGTCGTAAAACTTACACGAAGGTGGAGACGTGCCAAAAAATTCGTATTCCTAAATTTTAAAGTTCAAAAATAAGGTTCTACACGAAATGTTTGAGCATGAACCATCAACTGAGAATTAGCTTAAGTAAGTTGAATTAAATTTTATAATAGCGGTAGTGGTAATGACGCGGAAAAGCAGATGTATCCTTTGGCAAGCTAAAGTGTGAAATAGTAATATTACACGCAACCACAAAGTCAGAGCTTTAATCATAGCAATCTTTTAATTTAGGGAGCAGAACAAACGAATTGTTCACCCTCCAAGATTACAGGACAAGACCTAGAACTGTTGGTGGACCACAGGAGCTGTCAGACATGGTTGTGCACCTTTGCAACTGCCTCCATCAAATCAGCATCTTCCGTACTAACACCCACATGCTGGAAGTGTCCATAAAGCACTGGATGACAACATTTAGCCAACGAGAGTTCACAACCCTACGGAACAATTTCTACAAGTCATTTACGCATTGTATTTGGTATTGTATGCTCTATGTCATATGTTGCTGAATTATCATTATTATATTAATTATTATTAGATTGCTAAATCTGTCCAATGATTTTATTAATTAATTTGACTGTGAATCACATTGTTGCGTCAATTCATGTATCCTATGCACAGCAGTACATACTTCATATGTTCACACTTCTACCCCGAGATATCGTTATGCTTACTCGCAAGTCACAGAGTCTCACGGACGATTGAGTCACAACTATCGAATTCCTCTCTTTCGTAGCAGTACAGTACAGTAACTACGTTGTACATATAGTAGCAAAAACTAATTATTTGCTTTAGATTTTTATTTTTTGGCAGTAACATAAATTGTAAAGTGTTACCATATCAACAACATGTGACAAACAAAATGCTTGTTTGGTACTTGAATACTATCTTATTTTTGCTAAGTAGTGGGAACAACAACAAGAATGTGACCATAAGTAGTGGCACTATCAAACATTATAATTTACAACAATGTTTGTTATTGGTAGTGCCACTAACAATAAGTGTATCCTAGTGCTTTTTTAAGGAAGCCCTCTAGTTTCGCTTTTACTTGCAGCATAGGCATGATAACACCCGATTTATTTTCTAAGACCACAGCTGAAATGAATAATTTTTCACAAAGAGTCACAGAGAGAGAGAGTAAAGAATGTTTTGGTTCGTAGAAGTAAAACTAAAAATTAATGAATAAAAAACCGGTGTAAAGAATATTTTATCGAGAGAGCAGTTCCAATGTATTTTTCCTGACAATGAAAAATCCGAGATGGCCAAATTTTTTAACGCTATGTAGGCTAGCTCCTTCTAATGCAATGAAAATCTTAATGAGAAACGTCAAACAAAAGATTTTGCGAAAGCTACGTGCAAAAAGAGGCTACACGGACAGAGGCTTAGTTTTAATTGATAATAACACACAATAGAACTGACGGAGTCCAAGAGAGCAGCAGTCAATGAGTCAATTACTATACGTTAGTAGTCACTGCTATGAATCCATAAAAGTTATATTAAAAAAAACATGTTCAAAACTTTTACACCACAATTGTCATTGACTTGGAGTCAAATTACCTTTCGGTTTGTGAGTCGAGTCATTCGTCAGCAACCCTAACTTCCCATTGTTCCCACTGAATGAGTGACGAGAGATTAAATTGCAGAAAGTTTATTGAAGATGATGCGTATTTCTAGACTCCATTGAAGAAATTACTGGGTACGTATTTATACATATAAAAAATGTATGTGTACTAGTTTAGCCTTAAAATAATCATTGACATTTGTTCCTCACATCGCTTTTGCTTGCCAGCCCTCCTAAATGCAAACTGCCTTCTTCGAGTATAAGCTGTTGAGTTGGAAGGGTTTCGGTCTTACAACTAAAACTCTCATGGTAAAGTCAAAGTCAAGTATTTCCTCGGTAAATAATAAATGGTAGAAATTTCCCTTGTTCATCATTAAATATGGGTGAGAAAAAGTTTGTGTGTACTACCGTTTCTTATTCAGAGATGTGAATTTGCACACGGCTAAAACATGCTTTGTATGTAGTTTAATCTTAACACTAAATTTGAGTTCTAATTTGGATGAAAGGAAAGTTGCAAAATATGGAAACTAGCCGACCCTACAAGTGTACTCATTGCCCAGCAAAGTTCAAAAGGCAAGATCATTTAAAGACCCACATAAAAATCCACACTGGAGAGGAACAAGTTGAGTGTCCTTTTTGCGACCGGACCTTTGCTTTAAAGGAGCGACTCCTCAAGCATTTGGCAATCCACACAAGAGAAAAGCCCTTCAAGTGCTTGGAGTGCAAGAAAGAATTTAAAACAAATCATGATCTCAAGTTACATCTTGGGGACAAACCTTACAAATGTGATTTATGTGGAAATAATTACTTACGTAAAAAATCCCTTGCTTTTCACAAGAGGGTACATCATGGAGATGAAGATCTGAGATGTCACGAGTGCGAAATTTGCAATAAACGTTTTCTCCGTCGAAATGGCCTTTCCCGACATTTAAAATCTCATTCAGGTGAAAGACTCTATAAGTGTAATATTTGCTCGGAGCGCTTCTCATATAAAGATTCCTTACACCGCCATTTGCAAGTACATGGAGGTGAAAAGCCCCATAAATGTAATAAGTGTAAGAAAGCATTTCTACAGAAAGCAAATTTAAAGAGACATTTAGCAACCCACGGAACGGGGACACTCGAAAAGCATCATAAGTGTGAGTTCTGTCCAAAGTCTTTCTTCTCCCAACACCAATTAAGAAGGCACATCAGAGTGCATACGAGGGAAAAACCTTATAAATGTACTTTCTGCACAAAATGTTTCGCTTGCAAAAAAACCTTGAAGGTACACATCCATGCCCACACCCGCGAGAAGCCTCATAAATGTGAAATCTGCCAAAAATCTTTCCCGGATGCTCATAGCCTTACCCGTCATATAAAAGGACGGCACGTCAACAAAACGCTGAAATGTCCATTCTGCCAGCGTTCCATTTTGAATGAAACAAAACTTGAGGAGCATACAAAGCTACACATGCGTGAGAAGACCTACAAATGCAAATTTTGCCATCAAATCCGGAACTACCCAGTGGACAAGTCTTTCTCTTGTCCCCACTGCCCTCGTCAATACAGGCTTAAAAATGACATGGAAAGTCATATTAAATCCCATAGGGGCAAAAAGCCTTTCACGTGTACAGTTTGTTCCCTCAGTGTGACACGTTTAAGGGTCTTGAAAAAGCACATGAGTAGGCACGAGGAAATTCATACTTTTAAATGTATTTGCGGAGTTGATGTAAGCCGATTGGATCTTGTGAAGAGTCAAGGAGGGGGAGAAGGTAGAAAATGGTTTTGTAAAGCCTGTGGATCCGAATTGAAGACCCAAGAAGATCTCTGCAAGCATTATGATATTTTACATAAACTGCCTAAGGTGGTGGTTCAATGTGATTGAAACATATCAACCCAATTAGTAAAGTTGTAGTTTTGTTCACCAAAAATAAGTAAAATATCAATCCGATTTTGTTGCTTCATTTATTTAATTAGTGCTCATATGTAATTTCAACAGCATTTTATTAATGTCTTAGTTGGCAAATAAAAATTTCGCCTATTGTTGCTTCCGTAAAAATATTATGTAAATCAGTACGTGGTTCACAATACGTCATTCAACAATAGATCAGGGCTGAATCAGGATGATCTACTGTGTTATCCTCATCGCATTACCATTAGGCCATCCATAAGAGCAATATTACCAAAGAAATAGGCAACAAATATTTTTTTTTACTATATATACAAAAAACTGATTATGAAAAAGCGTCTACAACTAGTCCTTATTGTCTTTTACATGTGAAGATCTCCAGAATCAATGAAACCGCGCGTGCACAAAAAAAATATCCACACCAGTCTATAACAATTAGATCTCGACAGGCTCTCCTCATTGTTTCTCTTCGAGCGCTACTAATTCCGACAGAACTTCTTTCAAACCTACATGTTACAAAGGAAAATCAACATGCGTTCACACAACGTTATATAATGACTAAATTATACTGAGGAACTGCAGCTAAGATTTTGGAACTAAACGTTTAAACTGAAGATTACACAGATGGGTTTTCCGCCCAAATAATATTTTCCAAAGAAGAATCTTATCGTTATTTAAAAGTTGAACACACCCATTGGAAAGCTGTTTCGACTTTAATGATGTTTTTACTCTGATAAAATGAAATTCTGACCAAGGCTTGATATTTCAAGCCACTTTTGCTTTGGTTTAAAATATAAGGCGCGGACTCATTGAAATTGAACCCAAAAGCATATACAGTAAAGTTTTTTGCCTAACTTGGATTAAAATACAAAGGGCGCTACGTATTTACTTTTCGGCGAATTTTAGCACTTGCTGGAGTCCATAGAGAACAATAAAAGCTGAATAGAACAATTTTAAATAAAGTATCAATCACGGGTTTTTACCTGAAATTCGACTTAATATATGCCACTCCAAAATCCTCGTATGACCGCAATTGAAAATTTGGTGACATAAAGTCAAAGGCGAATTCCTTTGAAAGAGGAGTAATTGTAAGTAACTTCTGAACCATGTCTTCACTCGAGCCGATAAAACTGCGGAAATCTAGCTTCAACGTCTTCAGTTCTAAGAATATAAATCAGAAGTTATTGTACAGTTTGCCCGCTGTTGATAATGAAAAACTTTCCAGCACTTGTAAATATCTCCGTTGTCTTTGATGCGGAGGGTTTCATATTCATAATAAAAGTGCTCTTACTTGACATTTTCCGTAGAATCGAATTTTTGTGGAACCTTGTCATCTCATCCGGCTTGAATTTTTTCCTTCGAATTGGATCCTTTAGTTGGGTTAGTACATATGATCCGGAATTCCCGTAAAAAATAAATCCAAGCTATGAGACGAGTTAAATCCAAAATTAAAAAGCAGGATCTCCATTATTCAGGCCAATTGTCCGCAATTATCGGGAGACCCGGCTCCAAATCAACTAAATCGTGCGTGTATTCAAATTGCTTGACGGATCCAAACGAGTTTCCCATAGTGCCTGGATCCAATCCGAATCAATACAGATAATCTCCAAAACTATAATAATTCCCTAATTTGTGTCCTCAAATACAGGGGGATTTCGTTCAAGAAAAAATGAACATCCGTGTGAACTAATTTAATATTTTTCAAGGACGCCATTGGTGAAATGCCACTGAAATCAAAGTTTCCCGGTCCGCAATGCGTCAAAACGTCCAAACTCTTATTATGACTTGAGACTGGAAAATCTTACAAACAGAGAGTTTCATATTTTGAGTGTAAAGTAAATTTACAGGCCAAGGGTCATCTATGTATTCATCTACGATGCGACCACCTTCAAAACTGAAGGATATATTTTGGGGGATGGCAGAGCGAATTTTTCCAATGCTCTTTTAAGACTGTCGCTATTTTCAATTTCTCCTCCTATGATGTCAAATTGACTTCAGAAATTTCGACTTTCCTGTCGAAATTACTAGAAGGTCCAGGAGGAGGACTGGAAATTCCTGGATTTCCTCCAGGTTTATGGTGTCAATTCAAGGAGAAAATTTGACTCTCTCTGGCTGTTTCAGTCCCATTCCAAACGTAATCTTTTTCACTTGTTTAAGCAGGCGTTCTCCTTATTCTCATTCAAACTACAATCCAATATGGAGGGCCAGAGTCATCAAAATGTGCAGAGCTGAGATCCAGATGATGAAGATTAGAGAAATTCTGCAAAGATACGAGAACGTGCCCGTCTCATAACATATGTGTTGGAAGACGCAATTTTTAACACATTATGTATAGGAGCTCCTTCCAACGCAATGAAAATCTCAATGAAAAGCGTCAAAAGAAAAGTTTTTCTGCTAAAGCTACGTACAAAAAGAGGCTACACGGACTGGGGCTTTTAGTTTTATTAAAATTGATAACAACACAACAATAGAGCTGACTCAGTACAAGAGCAGCATTCAATGAGTAAAGTGTACAAAAAATGCCGTTTAAAAAAGTAATCAATAAAATTTTATTACTATACGTATTGATAGTCACTGCAGTGAGTCTATACAAGTATAAAAACAAGTTCGAAACTTTTACACCACACTTGTTATATTGACTTGGAGTCAAATTACCTTTCGGTTTGTGTCGAGTCATTCCTCTCTGCAACCCAAACTTCCCATTGTTTCCACTGAATGAGTGACGAGAGATTAAATTACAGAAAGTTTATTGAAGACGATGCTTATTTCTAGACTGCATAGAAAAATCACTGGGGAGTAATTATTAATAACAAACATTCTGTAGGTTTTTATGATATTTTGTGAAAATGATCATAAGTGTCAACGGACACACAAGGATCTGGATCCAACCCAGCTATTAATAAAGTATAGGCTCGCATATTTCCTAAGTTTTTATATGGACATATTTTCCGTGGAAACGTCGTTATTCTTCATTGTGTTTTTCCCGCAATAAAAAAATAATATCTCTGCCGATGAGTACATAAATTCTGTATGCGACATAATACATATTTGCTTACGCCATCCACAAGAAAAATTGTTTAGCCTTAAAATAATGTTAGCCATTTGTTCCTCACAATACTTTTTCTTGCCAGTCCTTCTAAATTCAAACTGCCTTCTTCGAGTATAAAAACTCTTGCCTTGAATGGGTTTTTGTCTTACAAGTAAAACCCTATCGTGGTAAAGTCAAGTCGTCTTGAAGTACTTCCTTCGTAAATACTAAACGGCAGAAATTTCCCTTGCTCATCATTAAATATCGATTTGAATTTTAATAAGGCTTAAGCCAGCTTTGTAGTCCAGTCTTAACATCAAACTTGAGTTCTAATTTGGATGAAGGCAAATAAGTTGCAAAATATGGAAACTAGCCGACCCTACAAGTGTACTCATTGTCCAGCAAAGTACAAAAGGCAACAACATTTAAAGAGCCACGTAAAAATCCACACTGGAGAGGAACAAGTTGAGTGTCCTTTTTGTGACCGGACCTTTGCTTTGAAAGAGAGACTCCTCAAGCATTTGGCAATCCACACAAAAGAAAAGCCCTTCAAATGCTCGGAATGCAAGAAAGAATTTAAAACAAATCAGGATCTCAAGTTCCATCTTGAGGTCCATGGTGGGGACAAGCCATACAAATGTGACGTCTGTGCAAATAATCACTTACGTAAAAGATCCCTTACTTTCCACAAGAGGGTACATCATGGAGATGAAGGTCTGATTGTGAGATCTCACGAGTGCCAAATTTGCAATAAACATTTTCTCCTTAAATCCACGCTAGCCCGACATTTAAAATCTCATTCAAGTGAAAAGCCCTATGAGTGTAATATTTGCTCAAAACGTTTTCCGTACGCAACATCCTTAAAGCTTCATTTGCAAGGACATGCAGGGGAAAGGCCACATGCATGTGGGTTTTGCAACAAAGCCTATCTCCGAAAAAGAGACTTAAAAATCCACTTAAATACTCACGGAATTCAGACATTCGAAAAGCATCATAAATGTGGGTTCTGTGACAAGGGGTTCTACTCCAACTCTAAATTAAGTAGACACGTGAGAGTGCATACGAGGGAAAAACCTTATAAATGTAATTTCTGTACAAAATCCTTCGCTTGCCAAAATTACTTACAAATTTGAAGTCACACATCCATACCCACACCCGCGAGGAGCCTCATAAATGTGAATTCTGCCAAAAATCTTTCTCACATGCCCATGCCCTTACCCGTCATATACAAGGACGGCACTTGAACAAAAAAACACAAAATTGTCCATTCTGCCAGCATGCCATTTTGAATGAAACAAATATAAAGCTACACATGGATAAGAAAACCTACAAATGCAAAATTTGCCATCAAATCCGGAACTACCCAGTGGACACTAACAATAAGCTTTTCTCTTGTCCCCATTGCCCTCGTCAGTACAGGCTTAAAAATGACATGGAAAGTCATATAAAATCCCATAAGGGCAAAAAACCTTTCAAGTGCACAGTTTGTTTCCTTAGTTTGGCACGTTTAGATTCCTTGAAAAAGCACATGAGTAGGCATAAGGAAATTGATACTTTTAAATGTCTTTGCGGAGTTGATGTAAGCCGATTGGATCTTGTGAAGAGTCAAGGAGGGGGAGAAGGTAGAAAATGGTTTTGTAAAGCCTGTGGATCCGAATTGAAGACCCAAGAAGATCTCTGCAAGCATTATGATATTTTACATAAACTGCCTAAGGTGGTGGTTCAATGTGATTGAAACTACGATTAAAATTATTATCGAAGCATACTATATATATATACATACTTACAACAAAATACCATTGTGTGAAAGATAAATGACACAGGAAAAAATTACATAGTGGGGTCAGGAGTAACGGGAAAAAAGTATCAACGTTTAACCCATAAATAATTGCATTGTTATATCCTAACTAACAAATAACTCTACAGAGGTTGATTCAATCAACGTCTTTTATTTATTGTAATGTTTTTCCGTCACTAATAATATTAATAATAATAATTATTACTAGGCTCATTAACAGAAGATGTTAGGCGTTTGAAATAGGAAAAAATATAAGGTAACATATTAATAATATAGAGAAATATTTTAGTTCTATGCTAACACTTCTACTATGATAATATCTTCTACACCCAACCAATAATATTTGTGTAATCTTAACTGTAGAAATTATGAAATACACAACTTTACAAATTGGAGTGGGCTGAAAGTAAACTTAATGCAAGTCAATTGGTATTACTATATAATTGATAATTATATTAAGATGTTTACACATTCGATGTGTGACAACAATAAAATTGGTGTGCACAAAGTATTCCATTTATCCATACCCGCGGTTTGTGTAGATACATAACATTTGTCGTGATAATAAGTGTCGTTCAAAATACTGTGTTAAACTAGCCCATGACTTGGTACTTTGATGAAACACAGGAAGTGAGAAGTGAATGCTTCTTAAAGAATAAGCCGAGTGGAATTTCCTTAATCCTCTTCCAACGTTGCCAGATCCGACGAAGCTACCTTCTTGTACATGTACTGTAACGTACCGATTGCCTCTATCAGTACGCTAACATTAACGGAAGGTACTTAAGCTATGGATGGCCTACACACCATATGAATTACTATGGTCAACTGTCTACACACTGTAATAACTTCTATAGCCACTTTGCCTAACTGCCTACACACTGAAATAACTTCTATAATCACTTTTCCTAACTGTCTACACACTGCAACAACTTCTATAACCACTTTACACAACTGTCTACACACTGCAACAACTTCTATAGTCACTATATTTAACTGTCTACACT